>CM077345.1:55203987-55505555 GCA_039655645.1 Ammopiptanthus mongolicus | reverse complement strand
TGAAACCAAATTGCTTGGCTTTGATCACATTAAGGACTTGTATGAAAAGGATGAGGACTTCTCTCAAATGTTTGTGGCATGCGAAAATATGTCCCACAATGGATACTATAGGCATAATGGTTATTTGTTTAAAGAAAAGAGACTTTGTGTGCCTAGAGGATCCATGAGAGAACTGCTTGTGAGAGAAGCCCACTTGGGTGGATTGATGGGTCACTTTGGAGTGCAAAAGACATTAGACATTTTACATGAGCACTTCTTTTGGCCTAAAATGAAACATGATGTGCATAAGCTTTGCTCCACTTGTATTGTTTGCAAAAGAGCCAAGTCAAAGCTTATGCCTCATGGTCTCTACACTCCTCTTCCTATTCCCTCTTCTCCTTGGGAAGACTTATCCATGGATTTCATTGTTGGATTACCTAGGACCAAGAGGGGAAAGGATTCTATTTTTGTGGTAGTGGATAGATTTTCTAAAATGGCTCATTTCATTCCATGCCACAAGGTAGATGATGCTTGTGTAGTGGCTGAATTGTTCTTTAAAGAGGTTGTGAGACTCCATGGCATTCCAAAAAGCATTGTCTCAGATAGAGACACCAAATTTTTAAGCCATTTTTGGAGGACCCTTTGGAGTAAACTTGGTACTAAACTCCTCTTTTCAACAACTTGTCATCCTCAAACGGATGGACAAACGGAAGTAGTGAATAGGACTCTTGGCACCCTCCTTAGAACCATTCTTAACAAACATATTAAGTCTTGGGAGGACCATTTGCCTTATGTTGAATTTGCATACAACCGAAGTCCTCATTCTACTACTCAATCTTCTCCTTTTGAGGTTGTTTATGGGTTTAATCCTTTGACCCCTCTAGACTTGCTTCCTTTGCCTAACACCTCCTCTTTAATCCATAAGGATGGAGTTACTAAGGCCGAATTTGTTAAGAAAATGCATGCTAAAGTTAAAACCCAAATTGAACATAAAATGGAACAATATGCTAGGCAAGCCAACAAGCATAGAAAGAAAGTGATTTTCAACCCGGGTGACTTGGTTTGGATCCACTTTCGAAAGGAGCGATTCCCATCACAAAGAAAATCCAAACTCCTTCCAAGGGGGGATGGACCATTCAAAGTGTTGGAACGAATCAATGATAATGCTTACAAAGTTGACTTGCCCGGTGAATTTGGTGTTAGTGCAACTTTCAATGTTAGTGACTTATCTCCCTTTGATGTAGATGATGATGAGATTCCAAATTTGAGGACAAATTCTTTTGAAGAGGGAGGGGATGATGAAGATCACGCTATCATGCAAGTTGGGCCTCAAACAAGGAGCAAGACTAAAGCCTTGAAGATGCAAGAAGAACTCAAGCAAGAAGAACTTGAGAAAGAAATCGGATTGATCATGCACTTCAAGCCACCACTAGAAGATGATCCAAGCACTATGAACATTTTCTTAATTGAGCTAGTGAGTAGACATTAGTTTAGTTTAATTAATCTAGCTTAGTCATTGGTTTGGCCTTGTGCCCTTTTACCCCATGATTATGTAATAATTGCTAGACTTTTATGCTTTTGTAATAATGATGCACTTAGACACCTCTATGGTACTTGTGCATTTAGGAACAATAGGTTTGGGATTAAATCCCCTAGGATAGCCGTCCACCTTTTCTTAAACAAAGAGGATCATGCACTTGGTCCAAATTATGGAGTTAGGGAGTCTTAGGAATATTCTCCTAACATCAAGGAGGGATTATGAGCAAACATTAAAAATGCTCCAAGCCCACTCCCTAAGGTGCACACGGCGCCTCCTCTTGGATGGTTTAGGAAACCCTAGTTGTTCTCTTCTATAAATACACCTCTTGTAATCACTTGAGAGGCACCTTTGAATAAAATTTGAATTACTCATACTTGAGTTTTCTTGTGAGGCCATAGCCCTCTCCTAGTTCTTGGATTAGAACTCTTGATTCTTATCAAGGATTGCTAATCCTTGTGGCGAATCCTCCTTTGGCTCATCAATTTTCCAATTCAATGGAACTTTGTGGCGCCTTCCCTACCATCTCTTCCCCTTTCCATTTTCTATTTTTCATTTGAGTATTGTTATCATTTACGCCTTTACTTTTATGAGTTGTTTCCTTAGTGTTTATAATTTTCGAATTCCCATTGTCTTCTTATTTCTTTAATAGCTTAGTCTTTTCCCTTCACTTTTAATTCATTGAGTAGCATAGTTTCTTTCTTTTTCTTTATTGTTTACTCAAATAGCTCAAGGAAGATCCTAAAACTAAATGATTCCAACTTGGATCATATCAGAATAGGGGTTTTGTGGCCTAATTTGAATTCTGCCAAATTCTTTTTTTTTTTTACTTTTTATAATTGCAGATTGGTCCCTTTGTATTTTTCTGAATCCGGATTTTTTTTTTACTTTTTGGGATCCTTACTTTTGCAAAATAACTTCGGCCACAATTTTTCTAAAAATTACAAAAAAGGACGCCCCAAACAGAATTTAAGTGAATCACAAAGATCAAATAGTCTTTTGAAGCATGAACATGATGAACAAGGGGCTGTTCTTGGGAAGTGTGCCCGAAAATTAAATTCCCCCAAATTGATGTCTAGTTCATGCTTTAAGCTTAAAATTAATTTTTATACTTGATTCCACTTGTAAAGACCTTTCAATCAAGGTGTAGATTAACACTCTAACACCAATTCTTGAAATTCATAAAGATCAAAGTGGCTCAAATCCCAAGAAAATGAAGAAGATTGTATGAAGGTTCAAGAACATGAAAACATGGATGATGAAGAATTTGGACAAAGTGACTTTCCAAACATCAAATTGATGCTAGATTTTTCAATTTCCAAGGCCTAACAACCCCACAAAACCCCAAATTGATCAAAAATTGAAGATCAAGAATGGGTAGATAGAGCGCAAATACCAACGGACTTCTCACTATTGATTTTCCAAAAATTTCAAACAACACCCACTAGAAATTACATAAACCAAAAGAAAAATAAGCTCTAGGAAGCTAGCTCTAGATACCACATGATATTATCCAAGTTTGAATCACCGAAATTGAGGATCTATCCAAGAGCTTGATCTTAGAAATTATGCAAAATGATGAGAAGAATTGGGGGAAGAAGAAGATGTTCTTGGACACCCGAATGCATATGAAGGATATAGACTAGGAATTGAAAATAAACAACTAAAAGATGAACAAAATAAGTAAAGAGCACTAATTAAATAAAAGAGGGAAGAACTGAAATAAAAGGTGCAGAAATTAAATGACATAAATATAAATTAAGAAGAACATAAGCAAAATAGAAAATGGAAGAGGAAGAAGATGAAGGGGAAGGCGCAACAATCATCCATAGAATTGGAAGATTGATAAGCCAAGGAGGATTCGCCACAAAGAGATAGAACTCTTTGATAAGAATCAAGCAAGTTCTAATCCAAGAACTTGAAGAGGAGGAGCCAATGCTCAACTCACAAAAATACCCAAATAGGATAAATTCTAATTTCCTTCAAAGTTATGTAAATGAGGTCATACATTTCCTATTTATAGAAAAGGAAAATGCTACCCACACCAACCCTCTAATTTAGCTCATGGCCGCCAAACCCTAATCCAAGGAGGCTGAGTATTTTTGTGGCCCATGCGGCCCATTATACAAATAAAACCAAAACCCAATTACAAGCCAAAAAATTGCTTAATGGGAGTCAAATCCGTCCAGAACAGCGTTCCCAAATTCTAGCCCGGTTTTCGTCATGATAGAGTCCGAATCAGGTCTTGAGCTTCAAATAAAACTTGTAGATAATTCTCTTATCTTTCCATCGCAAGAAGAATCACTTCAATCGGACATCTATAACTCAAGATATAACCAAATTAAGAACACAGATTAATTGGACTTGAATGGTTTTTCTTGGACTTGAGTGGATTGATCTTCTTTTGTTGCAAACTTGACTTGTCCCTCCTTTGCCTCCATCAGAATTGCACCCAAGCTGCACGCATTGTGCTTGCCTCATTAGCATTCTCTTGGTTGGCCTTACGATCACATTCTTGAGCAAGTTTGTTTTCCCTCCAAAATTTCATCTGAATTTTAGTCCATTTTTTATCACAGCTCTTAGATAGGTACTACATTTCCTTGATTCAATCAGGATCATATCATTTGGTATCTAGAGCTAGTCCCTAGGAGCTTTGAGCTTTTGGATTCGGTTTTGTAGTCTGAAAATTTGAAATCGGCTCCAAAAATCTCTTAGAATTTCATGCAGATTCTTGATCTTTGATCTTGAACAGTGTTTCAGTTGTGTTACTTTGATTTGAGTTGATGTTGAATTGTTGATTCCTTCACTTAGTTGTGATGATGTTCGGCGAAGGAGCATCATTTTTGAATTTCATGCTCTTGAGCATGCTCATGGCGTTCATCCTTAGTTCTTCAGAGATCCTTGGGAATTGCACCTCATACATCTTGATGATTTTCATGAAGTGTTAATAAACCAGTTGATTGAAAGATCTTGGCATATAGTTACGAATTCTAGTCTTACTTTTGTTTGGGAATTAGAACTGTGTTTGTTCTGGTCGATTTAATTTGTGCACAATGGCCTCATGATAACAGTCATACCACTCTCTTCAAGAGAGGTTAGTGAAGCCAAAAAGAAATTGAGAATCGAAAGAGAACAAGAGAGAAAAGCCTTGAGAGGAGAAGAAAAAGAGAATGAAAGTGGCAAAAAGAAAAGTGAGCCACTTGAGGAAAGAAAGGAATTGAGGCAAAAACAGAGAGGAAAGTGGAGAGTTTGTTCATAACAAAAAAAAAAAGGAGATAGAATTCGATGAGAGTGATACTAAAGAAAAGGAGACAAAAGAAGGTGACGAAATTGAGTTTGTGCATTACAAGGAAGCAAACCAAGGTTTCCCACGCATTAATATACAAAAACATAGACATTCTAATGCTATGTTGCTTGGTAACTTGCTTAGTCCTTACTCCTCTCTTTCACTCACTAGATTTGCACACTTCTTTAATGACTTGCGTGACTCTCGACATTTGTTTTGAAGAAACAATTCTCGGGCCTATGTGTTGATGCATGTGTCTCTATTTCCTTGCCCTGTGCAATTCAACTTGAAAATCGAGTGCACCTTTCCAAATCCGTAAAATATGATTGCATCTTTAATCCTATTGGATTTACTATAATTTTTCAAGGATTGCGTACAAAATTGTTTGAAAAGCTTACTAATGTACCCAACTGTGCTTTACTTGTTTCTTCACCATCTTATAAACATGAATGTGGTGCATCTCATGAAAATTTGGGGGGTCAAGTACAATGTTCCTATGTCATGAAACCAAAAAGTAGGTAAGTGTTATGATCCAAGATGGATCTATTGAATGTAGGATCGTTCTAGGAGAATTGATCCGAAATTGAAATGAAAAATTCAAACTAAAAATTGGAGGGAAATCCAAACTTGTTCATTTTTTATGATCTTGAGGAAAATTGAGAGAACTAGCTCCACCTCAAGCCAAAGCTTGATCATCAATATTACAAGAATCATGGATCCACAATTCCTAAGCAACATAAATCTAAAATGCGTAAACCCTAAGATAAGCCTAATGCTTTAGGCGTGAGGCAACATGAATTCAAAAAGAAAGGGAAAAGATGAAGGGGAAGGGAAATGGAAGAAAGCACCACAACTCCATGGATTAGATGGAGTGATAAGCTCAAGGAAGATCCGCCACAAGAGTAAGGAGCTCTTGATGAGAATCATAAGGTTCTACTCTAGAACCTTCAAGAGGAGACTCTCTCTCAACTCTCTCTAAATTCTCAATGTGAGAAAAATTCTAAACTTTCAATTATGATTCAAAATGAGTACAAAGAGGTATTTATATGACCTCCCTTTCACTCCCTCACATGCACGCCTAAAGCTCCTAGCTAAGGCTTATGCGCGCGCCTCTCCTTACTTGGATGGGCCTTGATGACTACATCTTGGCCCATTTACAAGTCCATGACCAAAAAGTCAAACTACAAAAAGTCAAAGTACAAAAAAAATCTTACTTTTATTACATATTTTCCTATGCTTTTACAAAGTGATATGAGCCAAGGGGGGGCAATTCAAGTTTGCAATAAGAGGAGGTCAAACCATTCAAGTCCAAATGACCTTATGTCTTGTTTTGATTACAACTTGTTCTCTGATAACCCGATTTCCATGTTCTTGGTGGCGTTGGAAAGCTAAGGGAATTTTCTACAAGTTGTATTTCTATCATCAGGACCTAAATCGATGTCTATCATGAAGCAAATAGGGCTAGAATTTATGCATGAAATTCTGGACGGATTTGACCCATTTTATTTTAGGCTTGTATTTATTTTTTATTTCAATATGTTATTTGGCTATTGTATGAAGGTGGGGTCGAATTTTATGATAAGAAAGGAGGTTAACTTTGGCTTGCATGCCTTAGTAACTCCTTGGGAGGTTATGGAATCTTTGGCCACTTATTGGAGAGTCATTATGTGGTGATTATGGAGTTAATAGCCACACATTAGTGAGTCTTTATTTGGTGGTTATGGTTCTTTTCTTTTAATTAGTTTATTATAATTAGTTTATTAGAAGGAATTATTCTATGTTATGAGTGGGGTCAAGTCACTTAATGGTGACCTTTTGATGGCATCTTCATGCCTTCCACTACTATATGTATTCACCTAGAAACATGGAATAAGATAACTTGGATGTTGAATTTGGATTAATTCCATTTGTGAGAGAATTGTTCTCTTAGGTTCTTGGTTGAACCAAACTTAGTTCTTATCAAGAATCCAAGGTTCTTGTGGCGAACATCACTTGGCTTATCAAACCTTCTTGGTTTGTGGCGCCTTCATCATCTCTTTCTTTCCATTTTCTTAATTTCTTCTCTTTTATGTTGTTTCATTTTGTTCCTATACAAAGAGCACGAAATTATCATGCTTGAAATTCAACCATAAGATCTTCAAAAGGCAACCTCACCATTTGGTTGTCATCAAGTGATATCAAAGCTTAGGCTTTGGTTGAAATTTTGTTTGTGTTCTTGATTCTATTTTTCTTCTTCATCTTCTACTCTTTCTTCTTTTCTTTCCAAAAAACCAAAACAAAAGTTACTTTGATCTTTTCTTGAAGGGAAAATTCGTGGTTGTTGTTTATTGCTCCAAAAACAAAGTTTTCAAGAGTAATTCTCTTCCACAAGTTATAAAAAAAAAAAAAGGGAAATTCGTGTAAAAAAAAAAAAAAAAGAAGAGAAAGTTTCACTTGAGCAATTTGTGTCTTGAAAATTATTCCCTTCTTTCATTATGTCTTACTTGTAAACCTTTTCTTTTCTAGCCTTTGTTCTTCGTTTTTCCTTTTTTGATAAGTTTTGTGATTTTTGTATCTTGAATTTTGGTATTTTTGTGTTTTGTATTTGATTCCTCTAAGAACTAAAGGAGAACATTTGAGAGGAAAAAGGCAAGAGTGCAAATTTACTTCTTGTGTGGAAAAAGCCAAAAGAGTGAAATTTATTTGTGTGACAAGTGAGGGAGTGTAGTGAGGAAACACAAATCATGGCACACAATGGAGAAAGTCCACCACCTTCACCAAGGTCCGCGGTCATTCTTGCACGAATGACTAATCAAATGCAAGCCCTTCAAAGGCAAATGGAGACAATGCAAGCCAACTATGATCAACAACTTGCCAACCTTCAAAATGATGAGTCTAGTGGCAATGAAAGTGAAAGAGGAAGGCTTAGAAGACATAGAGGAGGAGGCCATAGAGGAAGGAGGCGTGATGAAAGACTTGAAGGGGTCAAAATCAAAGTTCCTCCCTTTCTTGGGAAGAATGATCCGGAGGCTTACTTGGAGTGGGAGTTTAAAATAGAACGAGTCTTCGATTGTAATTCTTACAATGAAGGCAAGAAGGTGAAAGTAGCCGCCCATGAGTTCAAAGAGTATGCCCTTGTGTGGTGGGACCAATTACAAAAAGAAAGGAGGAGACATGGAGGAGGGGTTATAGACACTTCGGAGGAGATGAAGTATGTCTGGAGAAAGAGATTTGTCCCATCCCATTACCATAGAGATCTTCACAACAAATTGCAAAGATTGACTCAAGGAACCAAGAGTGTGGATGAGTACCACAAAGAGAAATGGATTGAAAATGAGAGATATGAAAGAATAAAGATCAATCAAAAGAAGGAGGGTTCTTATTCAAGGGTCAAAGAGGCCGTGAGCACTACTAGCAAAAGATTTAGCAATGTCCTTTCTACTCCAACTCTTACAACTAGAAGTAGGGATATGAGGTGCCTTGTGTGTTTTGGATGGGGGCATTTGGATTATCAATGCCCAAATGGGAAGGAAAAAAGTGAAAAAAATGTTGAGAGAAAAGAGGAGAGATTTAAAAGAAAGAGTTCAAATTTTGAAGACGAAATTCAAAAGAAAGAGGGAGAAAAAGAAAAACAAGAGGGTGAGGTCCATGTTGAGAGAAAACTTGAGGAGGAGGTGAATGCAAAAGAGATTGATGCTAAAGAAAAAGAGGCAAAAGAAAATGAGAGAATTGAGGATGTGCCTTCAAAGGAAGCTTACAAGTCAACCAACGCACTTGAAAAAATGTGTCCAAAGGAAACATTGCACGGTTTGATTACTTGCATAGCTCCTCAAAATCATGAACATTCTACCCCTATACTTCATAACATGCTTGGTAAATTGCATGGGTCTTGCTACTCTCCTACATTGAATAGGTATGATTACTTGCTTAATGAATTGCATGACTATTGCTATCTTTCTAGGTTTGATTTGAAAAGTAGGTATCGTGATATGAGGATAGGGAATTTTTATGCTAATTTTGACAAAAATTCATCTTTCACAAATCATGTTGGCCTTCTGGGGTTTAATGTAAGTTCTCAAGAATTGCATGTGGACTTGTTTGATAGGCTCACTAGTGCATTCATTCTTGCTTTACCTATTCTTGCAAAGTCCTTTCGAATTGAATGTGATGCATCTAATGTGATCATGGGGGCTGTTTTACTTCAAAAAGGACCACCAATTGTTTATTTGGGTGAAAAGTACAATGGGTCCAAACTTGTGTATTTCACCTTTGAGAATAACTTGATGCATTTCAAAAAGGATGCAATACTCTCAAATGTCATCATGCCCAAGCATGGAGAGGTAAATATGGTGGTCAATGCAAATTCTCAAAGGTATAACTTTCCTACTTACCTCGAACTTCAATTTCTAGACTTCACCAATCTTAAGGTGTTGTATGAGCATAATGAAAAATTTCCTAACATCTTTGACACATGTGGTGAGTTCTTTAAATTTGTGTTTGACCCTGGAGGATTGGGTGTTGCACATAAGAAAAATAAAAGGATTCCTACTCAAGGAAATCCAATGTTTGATTTACTTTCAATTTCCATAAACTTAGTTCTTTCTCTTGATGTAGGTATGGAGATAATAAATTCGAGGTAGAATTTCTTCCAAGAAGGAGGGAATGATATGAGCCAAGGGGGGCAATTCAAGTTTGCAACAAGAGGAGGTCAAACCATTCAAGTCCAAATGACCTTATGTCTTGTTTTGATTACAACTTGTTCTCTGATAACCCGATTTCCATGTTCTTGGTGGCGTTGGAAAGCTAAGGGAATTTTCTACAAGTTGTATTTCTATCATCAGGACCTAAATCGATGTCTATCATGAAGCAAATAGGGCTAGAATTTATGCATGAAATTCTGGACGGATTTGACCCATTTTATTTTAGGCTTGTATTTATTTTTTATTTCAATATGTTATTTGGCTATTGTATGAAGGTGGGGTCGAATTTTATGATAAGAAAGGAGGTTAACTTTGGCTTGCATGCCTTAGTAACTCCTTGGGAGGTTATGGAATCTTTGGCCACTTATTGGAGAGTCATTATGTGGTGATTATGGAGTTAATAGCCACACATTAGTGAGTCTTTATTTGGTGGTTATGGTTCTTTTCTTTTAATTAGTTTATTATAATTAGTTTATTACTAGGAATTATTCTATGTTATGAGTGGGGTCAAGTCACTTAATGGTGACCTTTTGATGGCATCTTCATGCCTTCCACTACTATATGTATTCACCTAGAAACATGGAATAAGATAACTTGGATGTTGAATTTGGATTAATTCCATTTGTGAGAGAATTGTTCTCTTAGGTTCTTGGTTGAACCAAACTTAGTTCTTATCAAGAATCCAAGGTTCTTGTGGCGAACATCACTTGGCTTATCAAACCTTCTTGGTTTGTGGCGCCTTCATCATCTCTTTCTTTCCATTTTCTTAATTTCTTCTCTTTTATGTTGTTTCATTTTGTTCCTATACAAAGAGCCCGAAATTATCATGCTTGAAATTCAACCATAAGATCTTCAAAAGGCAACCTCACCATTTGGTTGTCATCAAGTGATATCAAAGCTTAGGCTTTGGTTGAAATTTTGTTTGTGTTCTTGATTCTATTTTTCTTCTTCGTCTTCTACTCTTTCTTCTTTTCTTTCCAAAAAACCAAAACAAAAGTTACTTTGATCTTTTCTTGAAGGGAAAATTCGTGGTTGTTGTGTATTGCTCCAGAAACAAAGTTTTCAAGAGTAATTCTCTTCCACAAGTTATAAAAAAAAAAGGGAAATTCGTGTAAAAAAAAAAAAAAGAGAGAAAGTTTCACTTGAGCAATTTGTGTCTTGAAAATTATTCCCTTCTTTCATTATGTCTTACTTGTAAACCTTTTCTTTTCTAGCCTTTGTTCTTCGTTTTTCCTTTTTTGATAAGTTTTGTGATTTTTGTATCTTGAATTTTGGTATTTTTGTGTTTTGTATTTGATTCCTCTAAGAACTAAAGGAGAACATTTGAGAGGAAAAAGGCAAGAGTGCAAATTTACTTATTGTGTGGAAAAAGCCAAAAGAGTGAAATTTATTTGTGTGACAAGTGAGTGTAGTGAGGAAACACAAATCATGGCACACAATGGAGAAAGTCCACCACCTTCACCAAGGTCCGCGGTCATTCTTGCACGAATGGCTACTCAAATGCAAGCCCTTCAAAGGCAAATGGAGACAATGCAAGCCAACTATGATCAACAACTTGCCAACCTTCAAAATGATGAGTCTAGTGGCAATGAAAGTGAAAGAGGAAGGCCTAGAAGACATAGAGGAGGAGGACATAGAGGAAGGAGGCGTGATGAAAGACTTGAAGGGGTCAAAATCAAAGTTCCTCCCTTTCTTGGGAAGAATGATCCGGAGGCTTACTTGGAGTGGGAGTTTAAAATAGAACAAGTCTTCGATTGTAATTCTTACAATGAAGGCAAGAAGGTGAAAGTAGCCGCCCTTGAGTTCAAAGAGTATGCCCTTGTGTGGTGGGACCAATTACAAAAAGAAAGGAGGAGACATGGAGGAGGGGTTATAGACACTTCAGAGGAGATGAAGTATGTCTGGAGAAAGAGATTTGTCCCATCCCATTACCATAGAGATCTTCACAACAAATTGCAAAGATTGACTCAAGGAACCAAGAGTGTGGATGAGTATCACAAAGAGAAATGGATTGAAAATGAGAGATATGAAAGAATAAAGATCAATCAAAAGAAGGAGGGTTCTTATTCAAGGGTCAAAGAGGCCGTGAGCACTACTAGCAAAAGATTTAGCAATGTCCTTTCTATTCCAACTCTTACAACTAGAAGTAGGGATATGAGGTGCCTTGTGTGTTTTGGATGGGGGCATTTGGATTATCAATGCCCAAATGGGAAGGAAAAAAGTGAAAAAAATGTTGAGAGAAAAGAGGAGAGATTTAAAAGAAAGAGTTCAAATTTTGAAGACGAAATTCAAAAGAAAGAGGGAGAAAAAGAAAAACAAGAGGGTGAGGTCCATGTTGAGAGAAAACTTGAGGAGGAGGTGAATGCAAAAGAGATTGATGCTAAAGAAAAAGAGGCAAAAGAAAATGAGAGAATTGAGGATGTGCCTTCAAAGGAAGCTTACAAGTCAACCAACGCACTTGAAAAAGTGTGTCCAAAGGAAACATTGCACGGTTTGATTACTTGCATAGCTCCTCAAAATCATGAACATTCTACCCCTATACTTCATAACATGCTTGGTAAAATGCATTGGTCGTGCTACTCTCCTACATTGAATAGTTATGATTACTTGCTTAATGAATTGCATGACTATTGCTATCTTTCTAGGTTTGATTTGAAAAGTAGGTATCGTGATATGAGGATAGGGAATTTTTATGCTAATTTTGACAAAAATTCATCTTGCACAAATCATGTTGGCCTTCTGGGGTTTAATGTAAGTTCTCAAGAATTGCATGTGGACTTGTTTGATAGGCTCACTAGTGCATTCATTCTTGCTTTACCTATTCTTGCAAAGTCCTTTCGAATTGAATGTGATGCATCTAATGTGATCATGGGGGCTGTTTTACTTCAAAAAGGACCACCAATTGTTTATTTGGGTGAAAAGTACAATGGGTCCAAACTTGTGTATTTCACCTTTGAGAATAACTTGATGCATTTCAAAAAGGATGCAATACTCTCAAATGTCATCATGCTCAAGCATGGAGAGGTAAATATGGTGGTCAATGCAAATTCTCAAAGGTATAACTTTCCTACTTACCTCGAACTTCAATTTCTAGACTTCACCAATCTTAAGGTGTTGTATGAGCATAATGAAAAATTTCCTAACATCTTTGACACATGTGGTGAGTTCTTTAAATTTGTGTTTGACCCTGGAGGATTGGGTGTTGCACATAAGAAAAATAAAAGGATTCCTACTCAAGGAAATCCAATGTTTGATTTACTTTCAATTTCCATAAACTTAGTTCTTTCTCTTGATGTAGGTATGGAGATAATAAATTCGAGGTAGAATTTCTTCCAAGAAGGAGGGAATGATATGAGCCAAGGGGGGCAATTCAAGTTTGCAACAAGAGGAGGTCAAACCATTCAAGTCCAAATGACCTTATGTCTTGTTTTGATTACAACTTGTTCTCTGATAACCCGATTTCCATGTTCTTGGTGGCGTTGGAAAGCTAAGGGAATTTTCTACAAGTTGTATTTCTATCATCAGGACCTAAATCGATGTCTATCATGAAGCAAATAGGGCTAGAATTTATGCATGAAATTCTGGACGGATTTGACCCATTTTATTTTAGGCTTGTATTTATTTTTTATTTCAATATGTTATTTGGCTATTGTATGAAGGTGGGGTCGAATTTTATGATAAGAAAGGAGGTTAACTTTGGCTTGCATGCCTTAGTAACTCCTTGGGAGGTTATGGAATCTTTGGCCACTTATTGGAGAGTCATTATGTGGTGATTATGGAGTTAATAGCCACACATTAGTGAGTCTTTATTTGGTGGTTATGGTTCTTTTCTTTTAATTAGTTTATTATAATTAGTTTATTAGTAGGAATTATTCTATGTTATGAGTGGGGTCAAGTCACTTAATGGTGACCTTTTGATGGCATCTTCATGCCTTCCACTACTATATGTATTCACCTAGAAACATGGAATAAGATAACTTGGATGTTGAATTTGGATTAATTCCATTTGTGAGAGAATTGTTCTCTTAGGTTCTTGGTTGAACCAAACTTAGTTCTTATCAAGAATCCAAGGTTCTTGTGGCGAACATCACTTGGCTTATCAAACCTTCTTGGTTTGTGGCGCCTTCATCATCTCTTTCTTTCCATTTTCTTAATTTCTTCTCTTTTATGTTGTTTCATTTTGTTCCTATACAAAGAGCCCGAAATTATCGTGCTTGAAATTCAACCATAAGATCTTCAAAAGGCAACCTCACCATTTGGTTGTCATCAAGTGATATCAAAGCTTAGGCTTTGGTTTAAATTTTGTTTGTGTTCTTGATTCTATTTTTCTTCTTCGTCTTCTACTCTTTCTTCTTTTCTTTCCAAAAAACCAAAACAAAAGTTACTTTGATCTTTTCTTGAAGGGAAAATTCGTGGTTGTTGTGTATTGCTCCAGAAACAAAGTTTTCAAGAGTAATTCTCTTCCACAAGTGATGACAACCAAATGGTGTGATTGCCTTTTGATGATCTTATGGTTGAATTTCAAGCATGATAATTTCGTGCTCTTTGTATAGGAACAAAATGAAACAACATAAAAGTGAAGAAAATAAGAAAATGGTGAAGAAAGAAATGATGAGGCGCCACAAACCAAGAAGGTTTGATAAGCCAAGTGATGTTCGCCACAAGAATCTTGGATTCTTTATAAGAACTAAGCTTGGTTCAACCAAGAACCTAGGAGAAACAATTCTCACAAATGGAATTAATCCAAATTCAACATCCAAGTTGTCTTATTCATGGTAGTAGGCGCATACATATAGGAATTGGGGCTGCCAAGAGTTGGCTTACACAAGTCATCATAAGATTCCATAACCCCCTCTAATTACTATCATGAATATGTCACTAATTGGTGAAATGATGACAGGAATAACATTCCATAACACCCCCAATAACTATCATGAATATACCACTAATTGGTGAAATGATGACAACAATAAGTGGCTGCCTAAAAACTTAACCATTCTCATCAAAACCAAAACACAAGCCTAAAGCCAAATGGGTCAAATCCGTCCAGAATTTCATGCTGAACTTCTAGCGCTATTTTCTTCATGATAGAGGTCGAATTAGGTCTTGATGGTAGAAATACAACTTGTAGAAAATGCACTTATCTTTTCAACGCCACCAAGAACACAAAAATCGGATTATCAGAGAACAAGTTACAAGCAAAACAAGGCATAAGGTCACTTGAACTTGAATGTTTGACATCCTCTTATTGCAAAATTGAATTGCCCCCCCTTGGCTCATATCATTCCCTCCTTCTTGCAAGAAATTCGACCTCGAATTTATTTCCTTAAGGAATAGTCTTCATCCTCCTGGGTCAAATGGAAATCGATAGAAATCATCAAATGTTGCAAATAGGCATAAAACATTTCCATCTTGAACAATCAACATCCCAACACATTCCTCAAACTTGATGTGATGAACCAAATGGACACCATACTTTTGGGAAACCATGCGAGTTCCCAAACCATGGGGTCCTTTGGAATCACATCTTCAATTTCATTGAATGTCTTGCAAGCCTCCTTTGGAATCACATCTTCAATTTCATTGAATGCCTTGCAAACTTCCTTTGGGGGAACAAACTCAATTTCCTTCAAAAGAGAATCAACACAACTAGGAAAAGAATTAGGAATAGCATCAAAACAAGCATTCAAGTTTTCTTTTTTCACCTCATTTTCTTTTTTTGTTCTCATTCTTTCTTTCTCTTCAATTTCTTTTATCTCTCCATTTTCATCACTCTCTCTTTCCATATATATAGGATCTTTATACCCTTCTTCTTCCTCCAATGGTGCAAGAATGATTTCACAATTTTTAAATGAAAATGAGTACTTGTTGGTGCTGCAGTCACGCTTTGCTTTCCGTTGAATCTTCCATGGACGTCCAAGTGCCAAGTGTCTCGTTTTTGTAGGCACCACATCACAAAGCACCTCATCTTCATATCCATCAACCTTGAATGATACTACTACTTGTTTGTCCACCATCATGTTGCCCAAATCACTAAATTCTGGATCCTCGAGACTAATGAGTGAATATGGTTGCGGATGCTTCAGAACATGAAGTGACAACTTCTCCACCAAGGTTGTGCTAGCCATGTTGACGTAACTTTTCCTATCAATGGTCAAGCTACATATCTCATCATTCACATAACATTTTGTGGAGAAAAGATTATTCTATTTTTTGACTTCCATGTTGGAGAGGATGAATAGAAGGTTTGTAGAAGGTTTTGGGTAGAAAACAAGAAAGGTAGAAGATGAAGAAAAAAGATAGATTCAAGAACACAAATGCAAATTCAACCAAAGCCTAAGCTTTGATACCACTTGATGACAACCAAATGGTGTGGTTGCCTTTTGATGATCTTATGGTTGAATTTCAAGCATGATAATTTCGTGCTCTTTGTATAGGAACAAAATGAAACAACATAAAAGTGAAGAAAATAAGAAAATGGTGAAGAAAGAAATGATGAGGCGCCACAAACCAAGAAGGTTTGATAAGCCAAGTGATGTTCGCCACAAGAATCTTGGATTCTTTATAAGAACTAAGCTTGGTTCAACCAAGAACCTAGGAGAAACAATTCTCACAAATGGAATTAATCCAAATTCAACATCCAAGTTGTCTTATTCATGGTAGTAGGCGCATACATATAGGAATTGGGGCTGCCAAGAGTTGGCTTACACAAGTCATCATAAGATTCCATAACCCCCTCTAATAACTATCATGAATATGTCACTAATTGGTGAAATGATGACAGGAATAACATTCCATAACACCCCCAATAACTATCATGAATATACCACTAATTGGTGAAATGATGACAACAATAAGTGGCTGCCTAAAAACTTAACCATTCTCATCAAAACCAAAACACAAGCCTAAAGCCAAATGGGTCAAATCCGTCCAGAATTTCATGCTGAACTTCTAGCGCTATTTTCTTCATGATAGAGGTCGAATTAGGTCTTGATGGTAGAAATACAACTTGTAGAAAATTCACCTATCTTTTCAACGCCACCAAGAACACAAAAATCGGATTATCAGAGAACAAGTTACAAGCAAAACAAGGCATAAGGTCACTTGAACTTGAATGTTTGACATCCTCTTATTGCAAAATTGAATTGCCCCCCCTTGGCTCATATCAACAAGTTATAAAAAAAAAAAAGGGAAATTCGTGTAAAAAAAAAAAAAAAGAAGAGAAAGTTTCACTTGAGCAATTTGTGTCTTGAAAATTATTCCCTTCTTTCATTATGTCTTACTTGTAAACCTTTTCTTTTCTAGCCTTTGTTCTTCGTTTTTCCTTTTTTGATAAGTTTTGTGATTTTTGTATCATGAATTTTGGTATTTTTGTGTTTTGTATTTGATTCCTCTAAGAACTAAAGGAGAACATTTGAGAGGAAAAAGGCAAGAGTGCAAATTTACTTCTTGTGTGGAAAAAGCCAAAAGAGTGAAATTTATTTGTGTGACAAGTGAGTGTAGTGAGGAAACACAAATCATGGCACACAATGGAGAAAGTCCACCACCTTCACCAAGGTCCGCGGTCATTCTTGCACGAATGACTACTCAAATGCAAGCCCTTCAAAGGCAAATGGAGACAATGCAAGCCAACTATGATCAACAACTTGCCAACCTTCAAAATGATGAGTCTAGTGGCAATGAAAGTGAAAGAGGAAGGCCTAGAAGACATAGAGGAGGAGGACATAGAGGAAGGAGGCATGATGAAAGACTTGAAGGGGTCAAAATCAAAGTTCCTCCCTTTCTTGGGAAGAATGATCCGGAGGCTTACTTGGAGTGGGAGTTTAAAATAGAACAAGTCTTCGATTGTAATTCTTACAATGAAGGCAAGAAGGTGAAAGTAGCCGCCCTTGAGTTCAAAGAGTATGCCCTTGTGTGGTGGGACCAATTACAAAAAGAAAGGAGGAGACATGGAGGAGGGGTTATAGACACTTCGGAGGAGATGAAGTATGTCTGGAGAAAGAGATTTGTCCCATCCCATTACCATAGAGATCTTCACAACAAATTGTAAAGATTGACTCAAGGAACCAAGAGTGTGGATGAGTACCACAAAGAGAAATGGATTGAAAATGAGAGATATGAAAGAATAAAGATCAATCAAAAGAAGGAGGGTTCTTATTCAAGGGTCAAAGAGGCCGTGAGCACTACTAGCAAAAGATTTAGCAATGTCCTTTCTACTCCAACTCTTACAACTAGAAGTAGGGATATGAGGTGCCTTGTGTGTTTTGGATGGGGGCATTTGGATTATCAATGCCCAAATGGGAAGGAAAAAAGTGAAAAAAATGTTGAGAGAAAAGAGGAGAGATTTAAAAGAAAGAGTTCAAATTTTGAAGACGAAATTCAAAAGAAAGAGGGAGAAAAAGAAAAACAAGAGGGTGAGGTCCATGTTGAGAGAAAACTTGAGGAGGAGGTGAATGCAAAAGAGATTGATGCTAAAGAAAAAGAGGCAAAAGAAAATGAGAGAATTGAGGATGTGCCTTCAAAGGAAGCTTACAAGTCAACCAACGCACTTGAAAAAGTGTGTCCAAAGGAAACATTGCACGGTTTGATTACTTGCATAGCTCCTCAAAATCATGAACATTCTACCCCTATACTTCATAACATGCTTGGTAAATTGCATGGGTCTTGCTACTCTCCTACATTGAATAGGTATGATTACTTGCTTAATGAATTGCATGACTATTGCTATCTTTCTAGGTTTGATTTGAAAAGTAGGTATCGCAATATGAGGATAGGGAATTTTTATGCTAATTTTGACAAAAATTCATCTTGCACAAATCATGTTGGCCTTCTGGGGTTTAATGTAAGTTCTCAAGAATTGCATGTGGACTTGTTTGATAGGCTCACTAGTGCATTCATTCTTGCTTTACCTATTCTTGCAAAGTCCTTTCGAATTGAATGTGATGCATCTAATGTGATCATGGGGGCTGTTTTACTTCAAAAAGGACCACCAATTGTTTATTTGGGTGAAAAGTACAATGGGTCCAAACTTGTGTATTTCACCTTTGAGAATAACTTGATGCATTTCAAAAAGGATGCACTACTCTCAAATGTCATCATGCCCAAGCATGGAGAGGTAAATATGGTGGTCAATGCAAATTCTCAAAGGTATAACTTTCCTACTTACCTCGAACTTCAATTTCTAGACTTCACCAATCTTAAGGTGTTGTATGAGCATAATGAAAAATTTCCTAACATCTTTGACACATGTGGTGAGTTCTTTAAATTTGTGTTTGACCCTGGAGGATTGGGTGTTGCACATAAGAAAAATAAAAGGATTCCTACTCAAGGAAATCCAATGTTTGATTTACTTTCAATTTCCATAAACTTAGTTCTTTCTCTTGATGTAGGTATGGAGATAATAAATTCGAGGTAGAATTTCTTCCAAGAAGGAGGGAATGATATGAGCCAAGGGGGGCAATTCAAGTTTGCAACAAGAGGAGGTCAAACCATTCAAGTCCAAATGACCTTATGTCTTGTTTTGATTACAACTTGTTCTCTGATAACCCGATTTCCATGTTCTTGGTGGCGTTGGAAAGCTAAGGGAATTTTATACAAGTTGTATTTCTATCATCAGGACCTAAATCGATGTCTATCATGAAGCAAATAGGGCTAGAATTTATGCATGAAATTCTGGACGGATTTGACCCATTTTATTTTAGGCTTGTATTTATTTTTTATTTCAATATGTTATTTGGCTATTGTATGAAGGTGGGGTCGAATTTTATGATAAGAAAGGAGGTTAACTTTGGCTTGCATGCCTTAGTAACTCCTTGGGAGGTTATGGAATCTTTGGCCACTTATTGGAGAGTCATTATGTGGTGATTATGGAGTTAATAGCCACACATTAGTGAGTCTTTATTTGGTGGTTATGGTTCTTTTCTTTTAATTAGTTTATTATAATTAGTTTATTAGTAGGAATTATTCTATGTTATGAGTGGGGTCAAGTCACTTAATGGTGACCTTTTGATGGCATCTTCATGCCTTCCACTACTATATGTATTCACCTAGAAACATGGAATAAGATAACTTGGATGTTGAATTTGGATTAATTCCATTTGTGAGAGAATTGTTCTCTTAGGTTCTTGGTTGAACCAAACTTAGTTCTTATCAAGAATCCAAGGTTCTTGTGGCGAACATCACTTGGCTTATCAAACCTTCTTGGTTTGTGGCGCCTTCATCATCTCTTTCTTTCCATTTTCTTAATTTCTTCTCTTTTATGTTGTTTCATTTTGTTCCTATACAAAGAGCCCGAAATTATCGTGCTTGAAATTCAACCATAAGATCTTCAAAAGGCAACCTCACCATTTGGTTGTCATCAAGTGATATCAAAGCTTAGGCTTTGGTTGAAATTTTGTTTGTGTTCTTGATTCTATTTTTCTTCTTCGTCTTCTACTCTTTCTTCTTTTCTTTCCAAAAAACCAAAACAAAAGTTACTTTGATCTTTTCTTGAAGGGAAAATTCGTGGTTGTTGTGTATTGCTCCAGAAACAAAGTTTTCAAGAGTAATTCTCTTCCACAAGTTATAAAAAAAAAAGGGAAATTCGTGTAAAAAAAAAAAAAGAAGAGAAAGTTTCACTTGAGCAATTTGTGTCTTGAAAATTATTCCCTTCTTTCATTATGTCTTACTTGTAAACCTTTTCTTTTCTAGCCTTTGTTCTTCGTTTTTCCTTTTTTGATAAGTTTTGTGATTTTTGTATCTTGAATTTTGGTATTTTTGTGTTTTGTATTTGATTCCTCTAAGAACTAAAGGAGAACATTTGAGAGGAAAAAGGCAAGAGTGCAAATTTACTTCTTGTGTGGAAAAAGCCAAAAGAGTGAAATTTATTTGTGTGACAAGTGAGTGTAGTGAGGAAACACAAATCATGGCACACAATGGAGAAAGTCCACCACCTTCACCAAGGTCCGCGGTCATTCTTGCACGAATGACTACTCAAATGCAAGCCCTTCAAAGGCAAATGGAGACAATGCAAGCCAACTATGATCAACAACTTGCCAACCTTCAAAATGATGAGTCTAGTGGCAATGAAAGTGAAAGAGGAAGGCCTAGAAGACATAGAGGAGGAGGACATAGAGGAAGGAGGCGTGATGAAAGACTTGAAGGGGTCAAAATCAAAGTTCCTCCCTTTCTTGGGAAGAATTATCCGGAGGCTTACTTGGAGTGGGAGTTTAAAATAGAACAAGTCTTCGATTGTAATTCTTACAATGAAGGCAAGAAGGTGAAAGTAACCGCCCTTGAGTTCAAAGAGTATGCCCTTGTGTGGTGGGACCAATTACAAAAAGAAAGGAGGAGACATGGAGGAGGGGTTATAGACACTTCGGAGGAGATGAAGTATGTCTGTAGAAAGAGATTTGTCCCATCCCATTACCATAGAGATCTTCACAACAAATTGCAAAGATTGACTCAAGGAACCAAGAGTGTGGATGAGTACCACAAAGAGAAATGGATTGAAAATGAGAGATATGAAAGAATAAAGATCAATCAAAAGAAGGAGGGTTCTTATTCAAGGGTCAAAGAGGCCGTGAGCACTACTAGCAAAAGATTTAGCAATGTCCTTTCTACTCCAACTCTTACAACTAGAAGTAGGGATATGAGGTGCCTTGTGTGTTTTGGATGGGGGCATTTGGATTATCAATGCCCAAATGGGAAGGAAAAAAGTGAAAAAAATGTTGAGAGAAAAGAGGAGAGATTTAAAAGAAAGAGTTCAAATTTTGAAGACGAAATTCAAAAGAAAGAGGGAGAAAAAGAAAAACAAGAGGGTGAGGTCCATGTTGAGAGAAAACTTGAGGAGGAGGTGAATGTAAAAGAGATTGATGCTAAAGAAAAAGAGGCAAAAGAAAATGAGAGAATTGAGGATGTGCCTTCAAAGGAAGCTTACAAGTCAACCAACGCACTTGAAAAAGTGTGTCCAAAGTAAACATTGCACGGTTTGATTACTTGCATAGCTCCTCAAAATCATGAACATTCTACCCCTATACTTCATAACATGCTTGGTAAATTGCATGGGTCTTGCTACTTTCCTACATTGAATAGGTATGATTACTTGCTTAATGAATTGCATGACTATTGCTATCTTTCTAGGTTTGATTTGAAAAGTAGGTATCGTGATATGAGGATAGGGAATTTTTATGCTAATTTTGACAAAAATTCATCTTGCACAAATCATGTTTGCCTTCTGGGGTTTAATGTAAGTTCTCAAGAATTGCACGTGGACTTGTTTGATAGGCTCACTAGTGCATTCATTCTTGCTTTACCTATTCTTGCAAAGTCCTTTCGAATTGAATGTGATGCATCTAATGTGATCATGGGGGCTGTTTTACTTCAAAAAGGACCACCAATTGTTTATTTGGGTGAAAAGTACAATGGGTCCAAACTTGTGTATTTCACCTTTGAGAATAACTTGATGCATTTCAAAAAGGATGCAATACTCTCAAATGTCATCATGCCCAAGCATGGAGAGGTAAATATGGTGGTCAATGCAAATTCTCAAAGGTATAACTTTCCTACTTACCTCGAACTTCAATTTCTAGACTTCACCAATCTTAAGGTGTTGTATGAGCATAATGAAAAATTTCCTAACATCTTTGACACATGTGGTGAGTTCTTTAAATTTGTGTTTGACCCTGGAGGATTGGGTGTTGCACATAAGAAAAATAAAAGGATTCCTACTCAAGGAAATCCAATGTTTGATTTACTTTCAATTTCCATAAACTTAGTTCTTTCTCTTGATGTAGGTATGGAGATAATAAATTCGAGGTAGAATTTCTTCCAAGAAGGAGGGAATGATATGAGCCAAGGGGGGCAATTCAAGTTTGCAACAAGAGGAGGTCAAACCATTCAAGTCCAAATGACCTTATGTCTTGTTTTGATTACAACTTGTTCTCTGATAACCCGATTTCCATGTTCTTGGTGGCGTTGGAAAGCTAAGGGAATTTTCTACAAGTTGTATTTCTATCATCAGGACCTAAATCGATGTCTATCATGAAGCAAATAGGGCTAGAATTTATGCATGAAATTCTGGACGGATTTGACCCATTTTATTTTAGGCTTGTATTTATTTTTTATTTCAATATGTTATTTGGCTATTGTATGAAGGCGGGGTCGAATTTGATGATAAGAAAGGAGGTTAACTTTGGCTTGCATGCCTTAGTAACTCCTTGGGAGGTTATGGAATCTTTGGCCACTTATTGGAGAGTCATTATGTGGTGATTATGGAGTTAATAGCCACACATTAGTGAGTCTTTATTTGGTGGTTATGGTTCTTTTCTTTTAATTAGTTTATTATAATTAGTTTATTAGTAGGAATTATTCTATGTTATGAGTGGGGTCAAGTCACTTAATGGTGACCTTTTGATGGCATCTTCATGCCTTCCACTACTATATGTATTCACCTAGAAACATGGAATAAGATAACTTGGATGTTGAATTTGGATTAATTCCATTTGTGAGAGAATTGTTCTCTTAGGTTCTTGGTTGAACCAAACTTAGTTCTTATCAAGAATCCAAGGTTCTTGTGGCGAACATCACTTGGCTTATCAAACCTTCTTGGTTTGTGGCGCCTTCATCATCTCTTTCTTTCCATTTTCTTAATTTCTTCTCTTTTATGTTGTTTCATTTTGTTCCTATACAAAGAGCCCGAAATTATCGTGCTTGAAATTCAACCATAAGATCTTCAAAAGGCAACCTCACCATTTGTTTGTCATCAAGTGATATCAAAGCTTAGGCTTTGGTTGAAATTTTGTTTGTGTTCTTGATTCTATTTTTCTTCTTCGTCTTCTACTCTTTCTTCTTTTCTTTCCAAAAAACCAAAACAAAAGTTACTTTGATCTTTTCTTGAAGGGAAAATTCGTGGTTGTTGTGTATTGCTCCAGAAACAAAGTTTTCAAGAGTAATTCTCTTCCACAAGTTATAAAAAAAAAAGGGAAATTCGTGTAAAAAAAAAAAAAAAAAGAAGAGAAAGTTTCACTTGAGCAATTTGTGTCTTGAAAATTATTCCCTTCTTTCATTATGTCTTACTTGTAAACCTTTTCTTTTCTAGCCTTTGTTCTTCGTTTTTCCTTTTTTGATAAGTTTTGTGATTTTTGTATCTTGAATTTTGGTATTTTTGTGTTTTGTATTTGATTCCTCTAAGAACTAAAGGAGAACATTTGAGAGGAAAAAGGCAAGAGTGCAAATTTACTTCTTGTGTGGAAAAAGCCAAAAGAGTGAAATTTATTTGTGTGACAAGTGAGTGTAGTGAGGAAACACAAATCATGGCACACAATGGAGAAAGTCCACCACCTTCACCAAGGTCCGCGGTCATTCTTGCACGAATGACTACTCAAATGCAAGCCCTTCAAAGGCAAATGGAGACAATGCAAGCCAACTATGATCAACAACTTGCCAACCTTCAAAATGATGAGTCTAGTGGCAATGAAAGTGAAAGAGGAAGGCCTAGAAGACATAGAGGAGGAGGACATAGAGGAAGGAGGCGTGATGAAAGACTTGAAGGGGTCAAAATCAAAGTTCCTCCCTTTCTTGGGAAGAATGATCCGGAGGCTTACTTGGAGTGGGAGTTTAAAATAGAACAAGTCTTCGATTGTAATTCTTACAATGAAGGCAAGAAGGTGAAAGTAGCCGCCCTTGAGTTCAAAGAGTATGCCCTTGTGTGGTGGGACCAATTACAAAAAGAAAGGAGGAGACATGGAGGAGGGGTTATAGACACTTCGGAGGAGATGAAGTATGTCTGGAGAAAGAGATTTGTCCCATCCCATTACCATAGAGATCTTCACAACAAATTGCAAAGATTGACTCAAGGAACCAAGAGTGTGGATGAGTACCACAAAGAGAAATGGATTGAAAATGAGAGATATGAAAGAATAAAGATCAATCAAAAGAAGGAGGGTTCTTATTCAAGGGTCAAAGAGGCCGTGAGCACTACTAGCAAAAGATTTAGCAATGTCGTTTCTACTCCAACTCTTACAACTAGAAGTAGGGATATGAGGTGCCTTGTGTGTTTTGGATGGGGGCATTTGGATTATCAATGCCCAAATGGGAAGGAAAAAAGTGAAAAAAATGTTGAGAGAAAAGAGGAGAGATTTAAAAGAAAGAGTTCAAATTTTGAAGACGAAATTCAAAAGAAAGAGGGAGAAAAAGAAAAACAAGAGGGTGAGGTCCATGTTGAGAGAAAACTTGAGGAGGAGGTGAATGCAAAAGAGATTGATGCTAAAGAAAAAGAGGCAAAAGAAAATGAGAGAATTGAGGATGTGCCTTCAAAGGAAGCTTACAAGTCAACCAACGCACTTGAAAAAGTGTGTCCAAAGGAAACATTGCACGGTTTGATTACTTGCATAGCTCCTCAAAATCATGAACATTCTACCCCTATACTTCATAACATGCTTGGTAAATTGCATGGGTCTTGCTACTCTCCTACATTGAATAGGTATGATTACTTGCTTAATGAATTGCATGACTATTGCTATCTTTCTAGGTTTGATTTGAAAAGTAGGTATCGTGATATGAGGATAGGGAATTTTTATGCTAATTTTGACAAAAATTCATCTTGCACAAATCATGTTGGCCTTCTGGGGTTTAATGTAAGTTCTCAAGAATTGCATGTGGACTTGTTTGATAGGCTCACTAGTGCATTCATTCTTGCTTTACCTATTCTTGCAAAGTCCTTTCGAATTGAATGTGATGCATCTAATGTGATCATGGGGGCTGTTTTACTTCAAAAAGGACCACCAATTGTTTATTTGGGTGAAAAGTACAATGGGTCCAAACTTGTGTATTTCACCTTTGAGAATAACTTGATGCATTTCAAAAAGGATGCACTACTCTCAAATGTCATCATGCCCAAGCATGGAGAGGTAAATATGGTGGTCAATGCAAATTCTCAAAGGTATAACTTTCCTACTTACCTCGAACTTCAATTTCTAGACTTCACCAATCTTAAGGTGTTGTATGAGCATAATGAAAAATTTCCTAACATCTTTGACACATGTGGTGAGTTCTTTAAATTTGTGTTTGACCCTGGAGGATTGGGTGTTGCACATAAGAAAAATAAAAGGATTCCTACTCAAGGAAATCCAATGTTTGATTTACTTTCAATTTCCATAAACTTAGTTCTTTCTCTTGATGTAGGTATGGAGATAATAAATTAGAGGTAGAATTTCTTCCAAGAAGGAGGGAATGATATGAGCCAAGGGGGGCAATTCAAGTTTGCAACAAGAGGAGGTCAAACCATTCAAGTCCAAATGACCTTATGTCTTGTTTTGATTACAACTTGTTCTCTGATAACCCGATTTCCATGTTCTTGAGGGCGTTGGAAAGCTAAGGGAATTTTCTACAAGTTGTATTTCTATCATCAGGACCTAAATCGATGTCTATCATGAAGCAAATAGGGCTAGAATTTATGCATGAAATTCTGGACGGATTTGACCCATTTTATTTTAGGCTTGTATTTATTTTTTATTTCAATATGTTATTTGGCTATTGTATGAAGGTGGGGTCGAATTTTATGATAAGAAAGGAGGTTAACTTTGGCTTGCATGCCTTAGTAACTCCTTGGGAGGTTATGGAATCTTTGGCCACTTATTGGAGAGTCATTATGTGGTGATTATGGAGTTAATAACCACACATTAGTGAGTCTTTATTTGGTGGTTATGGTTCTTTTCTTTTAATTAGTTTATTATAATTAGTTTATTAGTAGGAATTATTCTATGTTATGAGTGGGGTCAAGTCACTTAATGGTGACCTTTTGATGGCATCTTCATGCCTTCCACTACTATATGTATTCACCTAGAAACATGGAATAAGATAACTTGGATGTTGAATTTGGATTAATTCCATTTGTGAGAGAATTGTTCTCTTAGGTTCTTGGTTGAACCAAACTTAGTTCTTATCAAGAATCCAAGGTTCTTGTGGCGAACATCACTTGGCTTATCAAACCTTCTTGGTTTGTGGCGCCTTCATCATCTCTTTCTTTCCATTTTCTTAATTTCTTCTCTTTTATGTTGTTTCATTTTGTTCCTATACAAAGAGCACGAAATTATCATGCTTGAAATTCAACCATAAGATCTTCAAAAGGCAACCTCACCATTTGGTTGTCATCACAAAGTCCTAAAACTAGTGGAGAAATCCTCTTGATAGCTTTCCAGGATCATATCATCCCCTCCTTCTTGAAGGAATTCGTCCTCGAATTTGAAGACTTTGAGTCCTACATCACAATACACGTAATGAGTTTTATTTTAATGGAAGTTAAAAAAAACAAACAATTATTATTGGAATTTGATACTCCTTTTGTCTCAACTTATCCACCGGGGTCAAAGATCACTTGTAAGAAAATGGCCCAAGTTGTCCAAGCAAAATGGGTTATGACCTCTTCAAAAGCCCCGGGAATGTTTTGCCATAAATCCTTCAAATGATTGTGAAAGCCATTGAAGTTTTTGGGTTTTCCTTTTGGTTTCGTGTCATGAGAGTTGGGAACCTTTGGAATGATACTTAAGATGAGTTTAAATTTTTCCCTTTGGATGAGACCTTGAGGCTTTGGCCTTCGTTCCACATTCTTAATGTGCAAAAGAGGGTCTACACAAATATGCAAGGGAGAAGAATTAGTAGACAAACAATTATTTGTAAGTTTTTGGGTTTGGTCGACTAATAGCTCTTCCTCAACCTTTTCTTTCACTATGAGTAAACTCTCTTTCTTTCTCTCTTCTTTTACCTCAATCTCATTCTTTATTTCTTTTTCCTTGGAGGCTTTTCTCTCTTGCTCTCTTTTGATTTTCATTTTCTTTCTATCCTCACACACTTCTTTTGTAGAAAGTGGTACAAGTTTAATGGTGCGGTTTTTATGTACAAAAGAGAACATGTTAGTCTGGCCTTCATGAATTACTTTACGATCAAATTGCCATGGCCTTCCAAGTATAATATGACTCACCTCCATAGGAGCCACATCACAAAGAACCTAATCATTGTAAAGACCAATGGAAAAATTTAACAAGACTTGTTGATCCACTACTAATTCACCATCATTATTTAGCCATTGTAGTTTATATGGTTGTGGATGAGGAATTGTTTTAAGACCAAGTTTGGTCACCAAGATGGTGCTAGTTACATTGGTGCAACTACCACCATCAATGATCAATGCACAAATTTTACCTTCTATCATGCATCTTGTTTGAAAAATGCTCTCCCTTAGGCTATCATCATTTTCATTAATATGCATTCCTAGTAATCTTCTTACCATGAGTAAATCGCCCTCAATAGGTTTTATCTCACAATCTTTTTCACTCTCACTTGTAGAAGATGCACTAGTGTAAAATGATGATTATGCACTATTTTCAAGTTCTTTACCCCTAGAGTTCATGGTTCTCTTGTTGGGGCATTGGGATGCAATGTGTCCTCTTCCAAGGCACTTAAAGCACTTTATATCCCTAGATCTAGGTGCATTAGAATGAGTAGGAGATGAAGGAGATTTAGAGTTAGAAGAATTGGGCCTTGTCCCATTTTTACCCATGTTGCTCGCGGCTCCAATTGCATTGGAGGAGTCTCCCTCCTTCTTAGAATCTTTCCAACTTGCTGAGGAATAGTTAGAAAATGGCTTCTTGTAGGATCTCCTTCTCTTCAATTGTTGCTCAACTTTGATTGCTTGATGCACCAAATTTTCCAATTCAACATAATGATGCAATTCAACTATGTCCAAGATCTCTTGATTCAAACCATTTAGGAACCTTGCCATAGTTGCTTCTCTTTCTTCATTAATGTTTGCCCTAATCAGTGCAACCTCCATCTCCTTATAGTATTCGTCCACACTTTTATTGCCTTGATTAAGCCTTTGAAGCTTATTGTGGAGCTCTTAATGATAGTGTGAAGAAACAAATCTCTTCCTCATAATGGCCTTCATTTCTCTCCAATTAGATATTGGATCATCTCCATTCCTCCTTTTCTCCTTGACTAGTTGATCCCACCATATCAAAGCATAGTCTACAAATTCTATGGATGCCACCTTAACCTTCTTCTCTTCACTATAATGTTGGCATGCAAAAATTTGCTCTATTTTTGTTTCCCACTCTAAGTACAATTCGGGATCATTTTTACCTTGAAATGTTGGCACTTTTACTTTTACTCCCTCAAGTCTATCATTTTGTCTCCTCACTCTATTCTCACCATACTCTCCATGTCTCCTTCTAGGGCTCCTTCTTCTTTGCTCATCCTCTTCATACTCATTTTCTTCATGTGATGAATTTGCATGAGAAGAACTTTCTTGTCTTGGACTTCTAGTTCTTGTGCCTCTTGAAGCTCTTTCAAGGCCTTCAAGTCTGTCTTTAAGCTCATCATTTTGCCTTTCTAGAAGCCTTTCCAATCGTCTTGTCATTCCTTTGGGTAATGGCCATATTGCCTCCCAATGCCCAAACAAGAGAACAATGATTTTAAACGAAAATGGCAACTTATCAAGTGAAGAATCTTCTCAAGGGGATGATAGTGACATTGAGGTCACTCCTCAATGATGACAACCAAATTAGTGGGTTGCCTTGTTGATGATCTTAGGTTGAATTATCAAGCACAATTGGTGAGACTTTCATAGAAACGTAAGAATACATGTATTGTTCAAATCAAGAAAGTAGAAAAACAGAAAATGGATGAAGATGAGGAAAGGGAGAGGCGCCACAAATCCAAGGGGATTTGATAAGCCTAATGAAGATCGCCACAAAAGTCTTGGACTCTTGATAAGATCAAGGGGTTGGCTCAATCAAGAACCTTAGAGAGACAATACCCTCACAATTGGATTCAATCCAAAATCAACTTCTTAGTTATCATTCCTCTTCATAAAATTCGAATACATATAGGCTTGAGGGAGTTGCATGAAGATGCAACCAAGGGTCACCATGAAGTGAATTAAACTCCCCCTCATAAAAGTAGCAAATATGCATTAAGACTAATAAAAAGAACTAACCATCCACTAAGTGGCTATTAAACTTAACTCTTCATTTTTCTAAGGAGTTACCTAGCCATGCAAGCCAAAGGTTATCCTCCTTTGTGCTCATGAATTTCGTGCTCCCCTCCTAATGGGTCTTAGCCCAACTTAGTCTAACCCACTTATCATAGAAATCAAAGTAAATCACCCAAAAATTGGGTCCACTCATAGTTTATTACACTTTTATTCAACTAGAAATAAAACTAGTAAATGGGCTTTGAAGAAGCTATGAGACATGCCCCTCATCACCATATATCTTCAAGTTGGATGAGACAAGTAACCTATTTGGGCTCCATTTGATTTAGTCTTGACTTTGGGCTTGCTTCCATGGAGATTGTTATCATTTGATTTAGAACTTCTTGGGCTTTCTTGATCCTTGCCCTTGTCATAGGTCCACCAAGTTCTTGTAGTGCTCCTTGGTCCAAGCTCCTTCTTTGGGCTCATATCACTCAAGAAGGTGATTTACTTATGGTAAGAAGACTTTTGGGAGTGCATTGGAAAGACAACAATACTCAAAGAGAAAACATTTTTCACACAAGATGTTTGATTCAAAGCAAAGTTTTCTCTTTGATTATTGATGGGGGAAGTTGTACCAATGTTGCTAGTGAACGATTAATCAACAAACTTGGCCTAAAAACAATTCCTCACCCGAAGCCTTATAAACTTCAATGGTTGAGTGAAGATGGTGAGTTGTTGGTTAATCAACAAGTTTTGGTTAACTTCTCAATTGGAAAATATAAGGATGATGTCCTATGTGATGTAGTTCCTATGGAGGCCGGCCATGTTCTACTTGGAAGGCCTTTGCAATATGATAGGAATGTGACTCACCATGGATTATCAAACAAATTTGTGTTTGAGCACAACAACCTTAAAATAACACTTGTTCCACTTTCCCCAAAGGAAGTTTGTGAGGCCCAAGTCAAATTAAGGTTGAAAAGAGAGCAAGAAGTAAAAGAGTGTGCCACATAAAATTGAGAAAGAAAAGAGAGAAGAGCCGAGAGCGAGTAAAAAGGAAAAAGAAAGGAAAGTAGAGAGAAAAGTTGAGAGTTTATTCATGAAAATGAGTGAAGTAATGAAGGCCTTCTTGGCAAGGAAGCCTATGTACATTTTATATTGCAATGAAAACACTTTGCAAACTCAACTTTCTTCTTCTATTCCTTCTTGCATTTCTAAACTCGTGGAAGACTTTGGTGATGTCTTCCCCAATGACATACCCCGCGGCCTACCTCCTTTGAGGGGAATTGAGCACCAAATGGATTTAATCCCTAGTGCTTCTATTCCAAATAGGCCGGCCTATAGGGCGAATCCTCAAGAAACTAAAGAAATTGAAAAACAAGTTGAGGATTTGCTTGAAAAAGGTTGGGTGAGGGAAAGTTTGAGCCCATGTGCCATGCCTGTTATCCTAGTACCTAAAAAGGATGGTACTTGGAGGATGTGCACAGATTGTAGGGCAATCAATAACATCACCATAAAGTATAGACATCCCATCTCTAGACTTGATGACATGCTTGATGAATTGCATGGAGCGACACATTTTTCCAAAATTGACTTGAAAAATGGCTACTATCAAATTAGAATCAAGGAAGGGGATGAATGGAAAACGGCTTTCAAAACCAAGTTTGGACTCTATGAATGGTTAGTGATGCCATTTGGGCTCACAAATGCCCCAAGTACGTTTATGAGGCTCATGAACCATGTCTTGAGAAACTTTCTTGGAAAATTTGTTATTGTCTACTTTGATGACATTCTAGTGTATAGCAAGTGTCTAGAGGACCACATCACTCATTTGCAATCTGTTTTGAAAACTTTATGGCATGAAAAGTTGTATGCCAACTTAGAAAAATGCACATTTTGCCAAATTGAAGTGGTGTTCCTAGGCTTTGTTGTAAGTGCTAGTGGGGTCAAAGTGGATCAAGAGAAAATTAAGGCAATTAGTGAGTGGCCAACACCCAAAACCGTGAGTGAAATAAGAAGTTTTCATGGGTTGGCTGGTTTTTATAGACGGTTTGTGAAGGATTTTAGCACCTTGGCTGCCCCTCTCAATGATCTTGTCAAAAAGAATGTCCCATTCAAATGGGGAGAGGCCCAAGAAAATGCTTTCCAAACCCTCAAGCATAGACTCACTAATGCACCCATCCTTGCTTTGCCTAACTTTCAAAATAGTTTTGAAATTGAGTGTGATGCTTGAAACATTGGCATGGGGGCTGTTTTATTGCAAAATGGACACCCCATTGCATATTTTAGTGAAAAACTCAATGGAGCTGTTTTGAATTACTCCACTTATGACAAGGAATTGTATGCGCTTGTTAGAGCTTTACGAACTTGGCAACATTACTTATTACCTAAGGACTTCGTCATTCATAGTGATCATGAGTCCTTAAAACATTTGAAAGGCCAAAGTAAACTCAACAAGAAGCATGCCAAGTGGGTAGAGTTCATCGAGCAATTCCCATATGTGATTAAACACAAGTAAGAGAAAGCTAATGTTGTGGCCGATGCTCTCTCAAGAAGACATGCATTGATGGCCACACTTGAAACAAAATTGCTTGGCTTTGATCATATTAAGGACTTGTATGAAAAGGATGAGGACTTCTCTCAAATGTTTGTGGCATGCGAAAACATGTCCCAAAATGGATACTATAGGCATAATGGTTATTTGTTTAAAGAAATGAGATTTTGTGTGCCTAGAGGATCCATAAGGGAACTGCTTGTGAGAGAAGCCCACTTGGGTGGGTTGATGGGTCACTTTGGAGTGCAAAAGACATTAGACATTTTACATGAGCACTTCTTTTGGCCTAAAATGAAACATGATGTGCATAAGCTTTGCTCCACTTGTATTGTTTGTAAAAGAGCCAAGTCAAAGCTTATGCCTCATGGTCTCTACACTCCTCTTCCTATTCCCTCTTCTCCTTGGGAAGACTTATCCATGGACTTCATTGTTGGATTACCTAGGACCAAGAGGGGAAAGGATTCTATTTTTGTGGTAGTGGATAGATTTTCTAAAATGGCTCATTTCATTCCATGCCGCAAAGTAGATGATGCTTGTCTAGTGGCCGAATTGTTCTTTAAAGAGGTTGTGAGACTCCATGGCATTCCCAAAAGCATTGTCTCAGATAGTGACACCAAATTTTTAAGCCATTTTTGGAGGACTCTTTGGAGTAAACTTGGTACTGAACTCCTCTTTTCAACAACTTGTCATCCTCAAACGGATGGACAAACGGAAGTAGTGAATAGGACTCTTGGCACCCTCCTTAGAACCATTCTTAACAAACATATTAAGTCTTGGGAGGACCATTTGCCTTATGTTGAATTTGCATACAACCGAAGTCCTCATTCTACTACTCAATCTTCTCCTTTTGAGGTTGTTTATGGGTTTAATCCTTTGACCCCTCTAGACTTACTTCCTTTGCCTAACACCTCCTCTTTAGTCCATAAGGATGGAGTTACTAAGGCCGAATTTGTTAAGAAAATGCATGCTAAGGTTAAATCCCAAATTGAACATAAAATGGAACAATATGCTAGGCAAGCCGACAAGCATAGAAAGAAAGTGATTTTCAAACCGGGTGACTTGGTTTGGAACCTGATGACAACCAAATTAGTGTGATGATCTTAGGTTGAATTATCAAGCACAATTGGTTAGACTACCAATGAAACTTAGGAAAAACAAGTAGTGTTCAATTCAAGAAAGAAGAAAATCAAAAAATGGATGGAGATGAGGAAAGGGGAGAGGCGCCACAAATCCAAGGGGATTTGATAAGCCTAGTGAAGATTGCCACAAAAGTCTTGGACTCTTGATAAGATCAAAGAGGGTGGCTCAATCAAGAACCTAAGAGAGACAAAACCCTCACAATTGGAATCAATCCAAAATCAACTTCTTAGTTATCCTTTTCAATTCATCATACTCGAATTATATAGGAGATGGAGGGGTGCATACTAAAGGTTATCACTAGATGACAAAACCCCTTTCATGACTATGCCACTAAGTGGTGTAATAAAAGCATTTACTAATCCACTAAGTGGCTAAATTATTATCCCACTTAAGTGACTAATAAAAAGGGGTTCCATAACTTCTAAAGGAGTTACCTAGGCATGCAAGCCAAATGTTGCCCTCCTAGAGGCTTCCAATTTCGTGCACCCTCATGAATTGGGCTTGGTCATCATACAAATTTAGTGTAGCCCACACTTCATGGACACCAAAGTGAAGTTCCCCCAAAATTGGATCCCCAAATAGCCTATTACATTTTATTTAATTAGAAATAAGACTAGTAAATGGGCTACCAAGTAGCACACGCCCTTCATCATCATGGTTCTTCAAGACACTTTGAATTTTAAAATAATAAAATCCTTGTAGTTTTCCTTTATGCATTCATGTCCAAAAAATTTTGTTTCAAGGGTAGAAAGTAAAGTATACCTCCTTGAAAGTGCATCCGCCACAATGTTGGCCTTACCTTTTTTATGCTTGATGACATAGGGAAATTGCTCAAGAAACTCAACCCACTTGGCATGTCTTTTATTCAACTTCCCTTGTCCTTTCAAATACTTCAAGGACTCACGGTCACTATGGATGACAAATTCCTTGGGCAAAAGATAATGTTGCCATGTTTGCAACGCCCTCACCAAGGCATACAACTCCTTATCATAGGTGGGATAATTAAGGGCAGCACCACTTAATTTCTCACTAAAATAAGCAATTGGATGCCCTTCTTGCATCAAAACAGCTCCAACACCAATATTAGAAGCATCACATTCAATCTCAAAAGATTTAGCAAAATTAGGCAAAACAAGTATTGGTGCATGAGTAAGTTTTTCTTTTAGCACTTGAAATGCAAGTTCTTGTTTCTCCCCCCATTTAAAAGCAACATTTTTCTTGACAATTTCATTAAGAGGTGTAGCCAAAGTACTAAAGTCCCTCACAAACCTCCTATAGAAACTAGCCAAGCCATGAAAGCTCCTCACTTCACTCACATTTTTGGGGGTTGGCCAACATTGAATGGCCTTAATTTTCTCTTTATCAACATGGATCCCTTTTGCATTTACAACAAAACCAAGGAAGATCACATGGTCCACACAAAAAGTGCATTTTTCAAAATTTGCATACAACTTCTCTTTTCTTAACACATGCAAAACAGCCCTCAAATGTTCATGATGTTCATCTAGACTTTTGCTATATATCAAGATATCATCAAAATATACAACAACAAACTTACCCAAAAATTCTCTCAAAACATGGTTCATTAACCTCATGAAAGTGCTAGGTGCATTAGTTAAGCCAAAAGGCATAACCATCCATTCATACAAACCATATTTCGTTTTGAAAGCAGTTTTCCATTCATCCTCTTCCCTTATCCTAATTTGATGGTACCCACTCTTTAAATCAATTTTAGAAAATAAGCAAGCACCAAACAATTCATCTAAAAGTCATCAAGTCTAGGGATAGGGTGTCTATACTTGATAGTGATGTTGTTGATAGCCCTACAATCAGTGCACATCCTCCAACTCCCATCCTTTTTGGGCACTAGGATGACTGGTACAGCACATGGGCTCAAACTCTCTTTGACCCATCCCCTTTGTATTAGCTCCTCAACTTGCTTTTGTATTTCTTTAGTCTCTTGAGGGTTGCTCCTATAGGCTGGCCTATTGGGTAATGATGCACCCGGAATGAGATCAATGTGATGTTCAATCCCCCTTAAAGGAGGTAGGCCATGTGGCACTTCCTTTGGAAACACATCACCAAATTCCTGCACAAGAGTTTCAACACCACTAGGCAAAGAGAGTTCATTAGAAGCATTAGCATTCAGACAATATTCTTTGCAATAAAGCATGTATAGGGGCTGCCTAGAAATCAAAGCCCTCTTCACCTCACTTTTTGTTGCCAAATAACTCTCTTTCTTCTCACTTTTTTTTCTTCTTCTTTTTGATCTTTATTCTTTCGGCCATCACTCTTTTTTTTATAAATGAAGGAAAGGAGCCTCGTTAAAACCTTCAGATGCAAAACCCTCCTTAGGGAAAAAACTTCTAGAAGGAAAAAGAGTACTCCTCCCTGTTTTTATTAATAAAGAGAAAAAAAATAGTAACAAAAGTTGCTTGGGGGGACTAGGCCAAAACCCAAGACCAAAACGAAAGTGCAAACAATACAATCCAGAAGGACTTCAGTGAACTTAGGGAGTAACAACCTAGCCCAAAAGAGATTAGGAGAATCTATAATAAGGCAAACTATTTCTATTTCTAAAAAAGTCATCTGAGATGAAAGTCGGGATGGTATTCCACCAAACAGTACCGTTGACATGAGTCCCGTGAGAGGCAAGCTTGTTAGCCCAAGAGTTCCCTTCTCTGTATATATGGGAGAATAAGAAAGACATCTGCTTAGTAAGAGCAATACAGTTGGCCCACCTATTTCTGAGCTTCCAAGGAACAATAGAACTGTTTTTGAAGGGAGCAATAACTAACTGGGAGTCACACTCTAACCATAAATGACGCCAACCTCTTTTAAAGGCAATCTCAATAGCAATCATTGCACCAAAAAGTTCCGCCTGAACAGATACCAAGATTAGCAGAGAAGCACCCAAAAACATCAGCATTAGACCCTCTGAAAATACCCCCACAAGAGGCGGGGCCAGGACAACCTTTAGCTGCACCATCAGTGTTGCACTTAATCATATGATAGCTGGGAGGTTTCCAGATAACTTCTTTGATAGTATGACCACTACCAGGATGACCCTCCACTTTGAAAGTCTTCAAACTTGTAAATTCCGAGACAGAAGAAGACATTTTCCCCCGGCTAGAATTCCCAGCAAGGGAGACATTACTCAAAATCAAATTGATGGCCGATTGAGGGGGAATCAGCTTATTGTCAAAACGCAATTTGTTTCTACAATGCTAGATGGTCCAATAAATATTGATAATAGAAGCAATAACAACATCAAAAACTTGAGTACTCCAACCTTTATCACGAATAATGAGGGTGGACTGGGGAGAGGAGCAATCCACAGAGCTATTAAGAACCGAGCTAAGCCAATTCCAGAGATAAGAAGCAAAAGGGCAATCCAGAAACAAGTGGTGGGATGTTTCAGCAGATTTCCCACAGAGAGAGCAAACAGAAACCACAATAATACCTCTATTCCGCAGGTGGTCATCAATAGGAATTTTATGGTGCAGAAGTCTCCAAAGAACAAAGGATTTAGAAGGGGGAACACAATTTCTCCAAATTAATTTAGCCCAAGGAGCATGTTGACCAATAGGCTCATGGAAAAGGAAAGCATCCTTAGATGTTAAAACACCAGAGTCATTAGCTCCCCATCGTAAAGTATCCAACCCATGATCAATAGGAATAACAGTCCCTTTGATCTCGGCTAAGATATTAGGAAAGTGAGCGCAAAGATCAGCAGGAATACACCAGGAGCCATTATGAATGAAGTCACTAACCTTAGCCCTGAACCTATGGTGCAAGGAGGGATGAATTCCCATAATATCAACTATGGGTCTAGACAACCAAGTATCCGTCCAAAAGTTGATGTTAGAACCATCTCCAAGATGCCAAACAGAATTATTAACAATGATGGGCAGGTTAGACTTAATACCAGACCAGATAGAGGAGGAGACATGATACCTTACTAGAGAGTTATTCTTGAGAACTCGGGCTCTTAGGAAGTTGGCCCATTGCAAGTCTGAAGTCTTGAACTCCCAGGCCAGCTTAAGCAAGGCCGCTTGGTTAATAGAGTTAATAGGACGGACCCCCAAACCACCTTCTAGAGTAGGAGAGCAAACCTTATTCCAAGCAACAGTGACATATTTCCGAGAAGAAATGATGAAGATCATGCTATCATGCAAGTTGGGCCTCAAACAAGGAGCAAGACTAAAGCCTTGAAGATGCAAGAAGAACTCAAGCAAGAAGAACTTGAGAAAGAAATCGGATTGATCATGCACTTCAAGCCACCACTAGAAGATGATCCAAGCACTATGAACATTTTCTTAATTGAGCTAGTGGAGTAGACATTAGTTTAGTTTAATTAATCTAGCTTAGTCATTGGTTTGGCCTTGTGCCCTTTTACCCCATGATTATGTAATAATTGCTAGACTTTTATGCTTTTGTAATAATGATGCACTTAGACACCTCTATGGTACTTGTGCATTTAGGAACAATAGGTTTTTGGGATTAAATCCCCTAGGATAGCCGTCCACCTTTTCTTAAACAAAGAGGATCATGCACTTGGTCCAAATTATGGAATTAGGGAGTCTTAGGAATATTCTCCTAACATCAAGGAGGGATTATGAGCAAACATTAAAAATGCTCCAAGCCCACTCCCTAAGGTGCACACGGCGCCTCCTCTTGGATGGTTTAGGAAACCCTAGTTGTTCTCTTCTATAAATACACCTCTTGTAATCACTTGAGAGGGACCTTTGAATAAAATTTGAATTACTCATACTTGAGTTTTCTTGTGAGGCCATAGCCCTCTCCTAGTTCTTGGATTAGAACTCTTGATTCTTATCAAGGATTGCTAATCCTTGTGGCGAATCCTCCTTTGGCTCATCAATTTTCCAATTCAATGGAACTTTGTGGCGCCTTCCCTTCCATCTCTTCCCCTTTCCATTTTCTATTTTTCATTTGAGTATTGTTATCATTTACTCCTTTACTTTTATGAGTTGTTTCCTTAGTGTTTATAATTTTCGAATTCCTATTGTCTTCTTATTTCTTTAATAGCTTAGTCTTTTCCCTTCACTTTTAATTCATTGAGTAGCATAGTTTCTTTCTTTTTCTTTATTGTTTACGCAAATAGCTCAAGGAAGATCCTAAAACTAAAAGATTCCAACTTGGATCATATCAAGAAACATCCCCAGACCAAATGAAATTCCTAATCCATTGATCCAAAGAGGAGAGAAGATTTTTAGGCCAAGCATAAATATGAAAGTTATAAACCAACATGCCAAGAATGATGGACTTCACCAATTGAACCCTGCCCATGATAGAAAGCAAAGAGCCTTTCCAAGAAGATAACTTGGCCTTAATACGATCAACAATAGGAAGCAGATGAGCACGCTTAGGAGAGCCTTGAAAGAGAGGAACACCTAGATAGGTGAATGGAAGAGTGCCAGCAGAGAATCCCAACAAGCTAGAAAGAAGCCTCAGGCGAGGCTGGGAGATGCTGCCAGAATAGAACTTAGATTTTTCTGTGCTAATAACCTGCCCAGAAACAGCCTCATACTCCCCAAAAAGCTTCAACAAATTAGTAACATTCCTTTGAGTAGCCCGGCAAAAAATCAAAAAATCATGACATCATCAGCATAGAGAACATGACTAGGCACCCTGTAATTTCTGGGACCAGACATTAACTGCAAATTGCCTTCTTCAACAGGCTTAGAGATGGCCCTACTAAGCACATCCTCAGCAATACAAAACAGAAGAGGAGATAAAGGATCACCCTGACGAACACCCCTTTTGCAACTAAAGAAACCAACAGGATGACCATTAATAGAAATAGAGAGCTTGGCCGAATGAAGAATTAAATTAATCCAACCACAGAATTTGTCACTGAAACCAAAAGCACGGAGAACCTGAATCAAGAACTTCCAATCTAAAGTATCAAAGGCTTTCTTGATGTCAATCTTCAAAGCAATTTGACCACCAAAGGATCTATTCTTGAGAAGATTTATAGCTTCAGAAGCAGTGCAAATACAATCAGAGATATTCCTACCCTTTATGAAACCATGCTGATTCTGAGAAATAATTTTAGGAGCCACCACAGCAAGTCTGTCTGCAATAACTTTAGTAATGATTTTAAATTGAAAATTAGCTAAAGCTATAGGACGATACTGGTCTAAACGCTCTGCCCCAGCCACCTTAGGAATCAAAACAACAAGATTCGAGTTCAAATTGGGAAGCAACCAACCCTGCCTGAAAAACTGGAGAACAACAAAATAAACATCATTAGAAATAATATCCCAATAAGTGTGATAAAAATGACCACCATACCCATCAGGACCAAGAGCACTGTCCCCACTTAAAGAGAAAACGGCCTGCTTCACTTCCTCCAAAGAAGGCACTCTAGTGAGCATATCATTATCATCCTCAGTCACAGAGTGTGGAGTAACACTATCAATTAAACCATTGGACTAACAAGAATTCCCAGAGGCAAACAGATTACTATAGTAATTAACGATGTGAGCTTCTATATCAGAGGGATCGGTGAGGAGGTCATCACCATTTTTAATAACAGAAATTTGATTAGTGACGCTTTTAATCTTGGCCACTCTATGGAAGAATGCCGTATTTCGATCACCATGCAAATGCCAATTTAAACGAGCTTTTTCCCGCCAAAAATCTTCTTCATAATTCAAAGCCTCCTGCAATTTAAGCTGAGCAGCCTTCTCTTGAAAAAATAAGTCATCAGAACCGCCTGAATTGCTAATACTGGCCTGCACCACATCTAACTCAGACATAGCATTAGAAACATTTAAATGAACATTGCCAAACTCTACCTTATTCCAGTCCTTAAGCTTGGATTTCAAGATTTTCAATTTTTGGGAAAGGACATACATAGGATAGCCAGGCACCTCAGAATTCCAAGCATCTTTAATGACATTTAAACAATTCGGATGTCTAGACCACATTTGTAAAAATTTGAAAGTAGAAGCAAAATTTTTATCCGAATTATTTAAAGTAAGGAGGAGAGGGAAATGATCAGATTTGTCCCTTGTAAGAGTGCAACAATCAATGCTACTCCAAGAATCCACCAAAGCATTATTACAAAAAGCTCTATCAAGTCTCTTAGCAACATAAGAACCACCCAACCTACCGTTAGACCAAGTAAATTGAGATCCCCGAGTAGGCAAATGAATTAAATGATCTAAGTCAGTCCAAGCTCTAAATTAATCAAAAGCTAATTGAGAAGACATACCTCTACCATGATACTCATGAGAGCCCAAGACAACATTAAAGTCCCCAAGCAGACACCAAGGGCCAGTGTTAGAAGACTGAACATCATGCAACTCAGTCCAAAGTTGTCTTCTCAAGATATAAGACGTAGAGGCATAAATAGCAGCAACATATAAATTCATACCAGCATAATTGAGACAAAAGCAGACATGTTGCCTGGCTTTTTTAATAACAATAGGAGAGAAATTATGCGAACAGAAACACCATAAATTAGAGGGTAAATTACCTCTATCATTCTCTGCAAAAAGCTTCATGTTAATGGAGTGAAAAAAACCAACAGGAACCTGATGAATAGTGATCCTATGTTCAGCAATAATCAGAATATCCGGCCTATGCATTCTACACAGGTTTTTAAGGGCCAATCTAGTGTCAGGATTTCCTATACCCCTAACGTTCCAGTATAACAACTTCAACATTGAGAAGATTGAAGGAGACCACCCTTAGGTCGGGTTCTATAACCAGCACTACGCTGAATCTGTAGCTGCTTTTTTTTCATCTTTTTCTTCTGTGATTTGGACATCACCTCAGTGAAGGTTGCTGCAACATCACCTGAAGCATCGGGGCTGCTTGATAAGTGGAGCTCGATTCAACCAAATATTTGGAAGCATCTGGCTCTGGCACATTAGAATAGCTGTCAGCGATGAAATCAGGCTCAGAATCAGAGGAATCCTCCGCGGAATCACCCCATAGGCGATTAACAATCTTCATATCTTGGACCACAACAGCCTTACAATGAGCTAAAGAAGCTTCAATAGCTGTCTCGGTCATAGAGTCTTCAATGGATTGAAAAGAATTGGCAACGACAGAGCCAAGCTCAGCAGAAACCAATTGAGTATCAACACTAGGAGAGGTTAGGGACGCAACTGTACATAGCAAGCCATTTGTCGCCGCTGGAGAGTTGCAGTTGTGTGGCTACTCAGTAGCTGAATTTTGTTGCTGCATAAGATTACCTGCATCAATAGCACAAGTATTAATTAAATTAGCATCATTCCTAACCTGGGTATCGACCAATCCTCTCTCATCAATGTAACCCAATAGAGGATTAATAATATGATCATTCGAAGGGGTGTTGTTAACTCCTTTGAAGGCATTTGGATCCACCACTTTCTGAATTGAGACCACCTGAGGAGCACAAGTAGAAGTGCCTGGAGCAATTTCTTTATCTTTAGCATTTGCTTGAGTTGGCAACTCAGTGTCTATACCCTTATCTGTCTGGTTTCTGTCAGGTTGTTCTCCTGCACCTTGTTTAGCAGCAAACTGAACCGTCTTTTTCTTGTGCTGCACCTGCACCTTGTGATCTTTAGTTTTCTTTTGCATCACCAAATACTTGCAATTGTCAATGTTGTGTCCGATCACTTGGCAAGAGGTGCAAAACGGAGGAATTCGCTCATACTCCACCTGCACATGAAAGTGATAATCATCACGCTCCACAAGAAGGCGCTCCTGCATAGAAGAGTTCAGATCAACGTCAATGAGAACCCTTGCAAAGTGACCCATGGTGCGTTTGCTAGTTGCCTCATCAATCGCCAAAGGGACACCGATTGCACCAGCAATCTCAAAGAGGATCTTTGGTCGCCAATATTCCCTTGATAGGCCGTGAATACGTATCCAAAATTGGACACTAGTTTGGCGTATCAGATTGGGATTAAAATCAGGTATCCAAGCAAAGAGCCGCAACACCCCTGGTTGTAAGTTCCATGAGCCAATCTATCTAACAGTTCTCATATCATCCAAAGAAGAAAACTCAAATTCGTAGTACCCTTTGCCTAAAGAGATCATCGACCAAGCATCATTGGTTCTCCAAAACTTCATGATGCGTGACCTCAAGTCTTCAAACCGAACTGGAGCCGATCCTTTGGGCATGGTCAGTCTGCCAAGAAGCACGTTCTTGCAGCTCTCTACTCCTGCAACATATTCATCTTGCGAAATCTTGATAGTAAGATCCTCTCCTTTCCAGCAAGGTTTCGGAAGGAGGTTTGGAGGGATTGCACAAGAGTTATGGAGAGCTTGGACGAAAGATTTTGTTGCCGGGGAAGGAGACACCGTTGGGACGCCATTGTCATTGGGTGAGCCACCTGTGGCTGGAGGAGGCTGGGGCGTGGGAGGGCCGAAACAAGGCCACAAGCAAATAGGCTTGGAAGCCAAGGAAGAAGCCATGGAAGCCGAAGAGAGTCGTTATTAGAGCTGCGCCGAGAATACCATAACAGGGTGCAACAACGCTGTTGAGTTGATGGCGGAGATGAGTGCGCTGGACTGGAGAGATGGTGCGCCGTGGACGGTGGAGGCGAGGGTGGTCGGAAGCAACGTCGCTCTTACGCCGGAAGGCTGCCGGCCATGATGATCAAGGGGGCAGATGACGGCAGGTCAACACGGATCAACAACCAAACCAGAACAGGATGCAACGACAAACGGCGGAGATGAGTGCGTCGGACCGGGTAGAGGGTGCGCCATGGTCGGTGGTGGCGAGGGTGGTCGGAGGCAACGTCGCTATTCCGCCGGAAGGCTGCCGGCCATGACGAGCTGACGGCGACGTATGATAACCCTAATAGAAACTAGGACTTCTTCTCTTCAATCGGCCATCACTCTTGTTTTCACTCTCTTTTTCTTTTTCCTCTTGCATTTTTTTCTCTCTCAATTTAAGTTGATCCTCACTTACTTCTCTTGGAGACAATGGTGTAAGAGTGACCTTGCAGTCTTGGTGTATAAAAGAGAACTTGTTTGTATATCCATCATGGTTGGCCTTTTTATCAAATTGCCAAGGCCTCCCAAGCAACATATGACTTGCCTCCATGGGTACCACATCACATAGAACATTATCGTGATACTTTCCAATGGAGAAGCAAACTTCAACTTGCTTGTTCACGGTCATCTCACCAACTTCACTAAGCCATTGAAGTTTATATGGCCGTGGATGTGGTTTAGCCACAAGATTCAATTTAGAAACCATTCTAGCACTAGCAACATTAGCACAACTCCCACCATCAATAATTAAAGAACATACCTTCCCTTGTATCATGCACCTTGTATGGAAGATATTTTCTCTTTGGCTTTCATGCCTAGGTAACTCCTTTAGAAGTTATGGAACCCCTTTTTATTAGTCACTTAAGTAGGATAGTAATTTAGCCACTTAGTGGATTAGTAAATGCTTTTATTACACCACTTAGTGGCATAGTCATGAAAGGGGTTTTGTCATCTAGTGATGACCTTTTGTATGCACCCCTCCATCTCCTATATAATTCGAGTATGATGAATGGAAAAGGATAACTAAGAAGTTGATTTTGGATTGATTCCAATTGTGAGGGTTTTGTCTCTCTTAGGTTCTTGATTGAGCCACCCCCTTTGATCTTATCAAGAGTCCAAGACTTTTGTGGCGATCTTCACTAGGCTTATCAAATCCCCTTGGATTTGTGGCGCCTCTCCCCTTTCCTCATCTCCATCCATTTTCTGATTTTCTTCTTTCTTGAATTGAACACTACTTGTTTTTCCTAAGTTTCATTGGTAGTCTAACCAATTGTGCTTGATAATTTAACCTAAGATCATCACCAAGGCAACCCACTAATTTGGTTGTCTAATGCAAAAATGGATGGTTTCAACACATCGGAGGCAGATTTTGTTCCAGTTCCCATTGCTCTAGTCCCAAGACCTCACCTGAAATATTTTTGTGATCCTAATGTTGGTAAATTATTTATTGATTCTGATCTTAAAATTTATGATGAGGTGAAGGACAATCAAATTGAGGAAGTAAGACTAGTCTTTGATCTAGGAAATTTGTGGTCTCATTCATACAAAGAGACGTATCTGGAGTCCAAGTTTGTAGATGAAGAATATTATGAAGATTTGAGGACAAATCCTGTTGAATTCATTAAGCATGTGGAAAGAAGCATATTCAGATCTGGTTCAAGTTTCCTTTGATCCGGTTCAATAATTTGATGAAGATGCTTTGAGTCCATCTTGAAGACAACACAATGGAAAGCCCAATTCATATGAGAAGAAGCATTCATGGGTTGATTAGTGGACTCTTAATTAGTAGTAGGTTTATTAGATAATAATTAAGTCCAATTTTTATCATTTTATTTTTAAGTTTCGTACTAATTTTTAGGCTGATTTTTGTGATGACCTTTGCATCCTCCTAGCCTCACTAAATACTTCCTAGTAGTGCTCTAAGTCATTATAGTGGCTAGTGGGGATTTATTATCATGTTTATGCTTACTTTCTAGGTAAATGCATGGTAGTGGCAATTTATTTCTAGTATCTCAAGAGTTTAAGCTTAGCCTATAAATAGGGAACTCATGTACTACTCAAAACAGTTTTGGATAATGAAATTTAAAGAGTTTTCTCTATTGTGAGAGCTTCCCTTGGGTTCTTGGGTCAAAGAACTACATCTGATCTTATCAAGGCAACTTGTGGCGATCAAACACATGACTTATCACTCACCTTCTCACCTACATCTTGAGTGTGGCGTCAATATCCATTCCTTTTCCTAAAACTTCAAGGCGGTCCGGATTTGGATCATATCAGATCCACTTTCGAAAGGAGCGATTCCCATCACAAAGAAAATCCAAACTCCTTCCAAGGGGGGATGGACCATTCAAAGTGTTGGAACGAATCAATGATAATGCTTACAAAGTTGACTTGCCCGGTGAATTTGGTGTTAGTGCAACTTTCAATGTTAGTGACTTATCTCCCTTCGATGTAGATGATGATGAGCTTCCAAATTTGAGGACAAATTCTTTTGAAGAGGGAGGGGATGATGAGGATCACGCTATCATGCAAGCTGGGCCTCAAACAAGGAGCAAGACTAAAGCCTTGAAGATGCAAGAAGAACTCAAGCAAGAAGAACTTGAGAAAGAAATCGGATTGATCATGCACTTCAAGCCACCACTAGAAGATGATCCAAGCACTATGAACATTTTCTTAATTGAGCTAGTGGAGTAGACATTAGTTTAGTTTAATTAATCTAGCTTAGTCATTGGTTTGGCCTTGTGCCCTTTTACCCCATGATTATGTAATAATTGCTAGACTTTTACGCTTTTGTAATAATGATGCACTTAGACACCTTTATGGTACTTGTGCATTTAGGAACAATAGGTATTTGGGATTGAATCCCCTAGGATAGCCGTGCACCTTTTCTAAAACAAGGAGGATCATGCATTTGGTCCAAATCATGGAATTAGGGAGTCTTAGGAATATTCTCCTAACATCAAGGAGGGATTATGAGCAAACATTAAAAATGCTCCAAGCCCACTCCCTAAGTGCACACGGCGCCTCCTTCTTGGATGGCTTAGGAAACCCTAGTTGCTCTCTTCTATAAATACCTCTTGTAATCACTTGAGAAGGCACCTTGGAATAAAATTTGAATTACTCATACTTGAGTTTTCTTGTGAGGCCATAGCCCTCTCATAGTTCTTGGATTAGAACTCTTGATTCTTATCAAGGATTGCTAATCCTTGTGGCGAATCCTCCTTTGGCTCATCAATTATCCAATTCAATGGGTCTTTGTGGCGCCTTCCCTATCATCCCCTTTCCTTTCCATTTTCTATTTTTCATTTGAGTATTGTTATCATTTACTTCTTTTATTTTATGAGTTATTAGTTTTGTGATTTAATTTTCGAATTCTTATTGTCCTTTTTATTTCTTGAATAGCTTAATCTCTTACTTATGCTCTAGTAGTCATGCAAATAGCTCAAGGAAGATCCTAAAACTAAATGATTCCAACTTGGATCATATCACTTGGTAACTTGCTTAGTCCTTACTCTTCTCTTTCACTCACTAGATTTGCACACTTCTTTAATGACTTGCGTAACTCTCAACATTTGTTTTGAAGAAACAATTCTCGGGCCCATGTTTTGATTCATGTGTCGCTATTTCCTTGCCCTGTGCAATTCAACTTGAAAACCGGGCGCATCTTTCTAAATCCATAAAATATGATTGCATCTTTAATCCTATTGGATTTACTATAATTTTTCAAGGATTGCATACAGAATTGTTTGAAAAGCTTACTAATGCACCCAACCGTGCTTTACTTGTTTCTTCACCATCTTATAAACATGAATGTGGTGCATCTCATGAAAATTTGGGGGGTCAAGTACAATGTTCCTATGTCATGAAACCAAAAAGTAGGTAAGGTGGTTGCATCAATCTTCGAAAGGTATAACTCGTGGACTTCCTTTCCATTTCACTTGTTTAGCTTTACAAGCCTTACATGTGAAGAGTTCTTTCACTTTGTGTTTGACCCCGGAGGGTGGGATGTACACTTAGCATTACTAATTAACTTTGAAGAAAAAGAAGGAAAAAAAACTAAGGTGAAATTTTAATGTAGGTATGGAGGTCTTCAATTTGTGGTCGAGTTGTCTTCAGGAAGGCGGGGACGGTGTGATCCTAAAATCATAGCAAGAGGAAAGCCATGAAGCTAAAGTGGATGAAGAAGCAAAGTCGCTCTCCTAGTGCAAAAGGCATCTCAGGAACATCATTAGAACACATAGGATTATGAGTTTCATTTACATGTTTGTAATAATCTTCGGACTTTTGAGTTTTAAATTGTATTAGGACTTAATTAGGCTTGTAATTGGGTTTAGGATTAGGACATGGAGGACCGCATAGCTGGGAGAAGGCGTGAGGATCTTGCTTGACCTTCCATCCATTTTGTTCTTTCATATAAATAGGTGTTTGTAACACATTTGAATCACTTTTTGATGAATGACTTGAATTTCTCCAAGTTTGGGAATTGCGAGTTGAGAGTAGTCTCCCCCTTGGATTCTTAGGTAGAACCATTGCTAGATTATTATCAAGATCTTCCGATCTCTTGTGACGAACCAAACTAGGCTTATCACTTCTTCCAATCAACGGACTCGGTGTGGCGCCGCTCCCTCCTCTTCCTGGCCTTCCATCCTTTATATTCTTCACTTACTTTACTTGCTTGCAGTTTGTGTTACTTCGTGCACACGTTGTCTTTACTCAATGCTTCATGATCAATTCGGTTTTCTTTGTTTTTGTTGCGATTGCAATTCTTCGAGTCTTGATCTTGTGAATTCAAGGCTTAGCCTTGAGAATTGCACCCAAGCTGCATGCATTGTACTTGCCTCATTAGCATTCTCTTGGTTGGCCTTGCGATCACATTCTTGATCAAGTTTGTTTTCCCTACATGTTTCCTGGAGAAGTCGAGATCTGAACCAATCGCTATCTGAGTGAAATTCCTTTTTCAAGCATTAGATGTGATACTGTTCGTGACAATTAGAACATGCAAGCGTCTGCTGACAATTTTTGGAGCTTTAGATGCTCAAAAGCATCAATCTTTGTATCGTTTGAAGGCTTAGACATAACTGCAACTCTCATGAAAACGCCAAGAGTGAAATTGATCTCAATCTTTGTCAAATTGCATCCGTAAGTTTTTGACGTGATATTGTTCCTCACAATCATACTTTATCGCGTCTGATGGCCATATATTAAGCTGTAGGCATCCGAATTGGATGAAACCAGTGTCTCTTCAAAGCTAATATACATATCTACAAGTTTCATTAAGACATCGAATCCTAATTCGGCCATTAAGAGGATCAAAGAAGCATAATATGCTAACCGGTCAGAATGCTACTAGTTTGACAGCCTTCTGAATATGCCCAGTGGATAACCACGCGCCCTAGCTAATTTAAGAAGCATCCAGTGAAGCCAATCAAGCATTTATTCCGAATACAAAACATTATGAAGGCCGGAGAATTAATTTTGAATGAAGTATTAAAATATTCAAAGTCCAAGCTTGACCCGAAAATAAGGTACCATTTTCTGTAAAGTCCTGAAGCATCAAGTACTGTAATAGTAGAAGACAAAAGCTTCACCAATTCTAATAGAAGAATGAGAAGAAAAGCGTGAATAAAAACAAAAGTACAAATGCTGAAAAAGCAAAAACACTGAAGATTGAAGTCAAGTGCTTGCTGCCGATAAACAAGCGTCCGAAACGTCGTATTTTGAGGTACGCTAGTCGAAATGAAGTGATCTTGGTTTTCTTAGAAAGATAATATAAATACCTACATGTTTCCAGGAGAAGTCGAGATCTGAACCAATCCCGGTCTGAGTGAAATTTCTTCTTCAAGCTTGAGATGTGATACTGTTCGTGACAATCAGAACATGCAAGCGTCTGCTGACAATTTCTGGAGCTTTAGGTGTTCAAAAGCATCAATCTTGGTATCGTTGGAAGGCTTACAGAAATATCCGCAAGTCTCATGAAGAGGTCAAGAGCGAAGTCGATCTCTATCTTTGTCAAATTGCATCCGTAAGTTGGTGACGTGATGTTGTTTCTGACTGTCATACCTTTGTAGCGTCTGATGAAGATATATTGAGCTGTAGGTGTCCGAATTGGATGAAGCTGGTGTCTCACTAAAGCTAATATCCATATCTACAAGTTTCATGAAGACATCGAATCCTAATTCGTGCATTAAGAGGGTCAAAGAAGCATAATACGCTAACTGCTAAGAATGCGATGAGTTAAACAGCCCCGTGAATGTGCCCAGTGGATAATCAAGCGCCTTAGCTTATTTAAGAAGCGTCCGGTGAATCTAATCAAGCGTCTATTCCGAATACAAACATTATGAAGGCTGGAGAATTAATTTTGAATGAAGTATTAAGATATTGAAAGTCCAAGCTTGACTAGAAAATAAGGTACCCTTTTCTATAAAGTTCAAAAGCACAAAGTACTGTAATAGAAGAAGACAAAAGCTTCAGCAATTCTAATATAAGAAAGAGAAGACAAGCGTGAATAAAGACAAAAGAACAAAAGCTGCAAAAGCAAAAACACTGAAGATTGAAGTCAAGCGCCTGCTGCCGATAATCAAGCGCCTGAAACGTCGTATTTTGAGGTACGCTCATCGAAATGAAGTGATCTTGGTTTTTTAAGAAAGATAAGAGAAATACCTACGTGTTTCCTGGAGAAGTCGAGATCTGAACCAATCTCTATCTGAGTGAAATTCCTTTTCAAGCTTTAGATGTGATACTGTTCGTGACAATCAGAACATGTAAGCGTCTGTTGACAATTTTTGGAGCTTTAGGTGCTCAAAAGCATCAATCTTTGTATCGTTTGAAGGCTTAGACATAACTGCAACTCTCATGAGGACGCCAAGAGTGAAATCGATCTCTATCTCTGTCAAATTGCATCCATAAGTTTTTGACGTGATATTGTTCCTAACAGTCATACCTTTGTAGCGTCTGATGGCCATATATTGAGGTGTAGGCGTCCGAATCGGATGAAACCGGTGTCTTTTTTAATCTAATATCCATATCAATAAGTTTCATTAAGATATTGAATCCTAATTCGGCCATTAAGAGGATCAAAGAAGCATAATACGCTAACTGGTCAGAATGCTACTAGTTTGACAGCCTTCTGAATATGCCCAGCGGATAACCACGCGCCCTAGCTAATTTAAGAAGCATCCAGTGAAGCTAATCAAGCGTCTATTCGGAATACAAAACATTATGAAGGCTAGAGAATTTATTTTGAATGAAGTATTAAAATATTCAAAGTCCAAGCTTGACCCGAAAATAAGGTACCATTTTCTGTAAAGTCCTGAAGCATCAAGTACTGTAATAGTAGAAGACAAATGCTTCAGCAATTCTAATAGAAGAATGAGAAGAAAAGCGTGAATAAAAACAAAAGTACAAATGCTACAAAACCAAAAACACTGAATATTGAAGTCAAGCGCTTGCTACCGATAATCAAGCGTCCGAAAAGTCGTATTTTGAGGTACGCTCGTCGAAATGAAGTGATCTTGGATTTGTTAGAAAGATAAGATAAATATCTACAGGTTTCCTGGAGAAGTCGAGATCTGAACGAATCCCGATCTGAGTGAAATTCCTTCTTCAAGCTTGAGATGTGATACTGCTCGTGACAATCAGAACATGCAAGCGTCTGCTGACAATTTTTGGAGCTTTAGTTGTTCAAAAGCATCGATCTCGGTATCGTTCGAAGGCTTAGAGAAATATTCGCAAGTCTCATGAAGAGGTCAAGAGCGAAATCGATCTCTATCTTTGTCAAATTGCATCCGTAAGTTGGTAACGTGATGTTGTTCCTGACTGTCATACCTTTGTAGCGTCTGATGATGATATATTGAGCTGTAGGTGTCCGAATTGGATGAAGATGGTGTCTCATTAAAGCTAATATCCATATCTAAAAGTTTTCATGAAGACATCGAATCCTAATTCGTGCATTAAGAGGGTCAAAGAAGCATAATACATTAACTGCTAAGAATACGACGAGTTAAACAGCCCTGTGAATGTGCCAAGTGGATAATCAAGCGCCTTAGCTTATTTAAGAAGCGTCCGGTGAATCTAATCAAGCGTCTATTCCAAATACAAACATTATGAAGGCTGGAGAAGTAATTTTGAATTAAGTATTAAGATATTGAAAGTCCAATCTTGACCCGAAAATAAGGTACCTGTGACACCCACTACCCCGCATATAATAAAACATGAATAAAATCATACATGTCTTTAAAAAAAAATATAACAATTAAAATAAAAACATATCCTCAAGGGTAATGTGCATCACATCATCTATAACGTAAAACATAGGAGTCTGAAATAATCAAAATCCTTTAAAAACAAACTGCGGAAAACATAAATAATAAATATAACCCAAGTCTCGATGTCACATATCAGAGCTGGTATACATATACCGATAATACATCGGAATAAAATCGAATAACATAAATCATAAATCCTAACTACTGATAGAGATCTCCTCGGGATCACTCCTCGTCAGCATGCTCACCCTCCTCTGCATATACCACAACATATGCACAAGAATAACAAAGAGAGGGGTAAGAAACACAATCATGAATATATGTACACGGAATGGAATAATAATTAAGATGGCATACAACATACATCAATCAACACAGATATAATCAATATATATCAAGGATGCATGTCAATGCGAATGCAACATCACTACTCCGTATGCATGTGGCCAACAACTCTAACTCTGGAAAGACGATTAGGAGTACATGTCCGGTTATCAACGTGGATGATATGCCAGACCATGGGCCATCCCCGATCACTCTCACTAATCCTGATAACGTATAGTGGCTAGTCAGGGTACTCAAGCTTATTCTTTAGGTCACTCCGACAATAGGTAGCTAGCCCATGTCACTTGGAACTTCTATACCCAACGTACCCGCAAGGCCGGGATAACACCCATCATGGCCTCCACTATCGCGATTCATCGTTTGCTTTCCACCCAACATATCAACGTCAACGTATGATGCATGCTATGCTCAACAACATGCAAACACATGTCCAACCATCCACCATCATAATCAATCACATTGATTATCAACAATGACCATCAACGATGATCATCAATCAACTAGGCGCTAACCATCGTTATTGCCTTTATCAACATTGCCAATATTATCATCATAATCAATCACATTGATTATCAACAATGACCATCAACGATGATCATCAAACAACTAGGCGTTAACCATCATTATTGCCTTTATCAACATTGCCAATATTATCATATCGTCATTATTAATATTAACGTTCTTTGCTATACTATCAACCTTGAATTGTGATCTCACATTCATTTTTCCATTACCCTATTCATTTCTTCTTCACAACAGAATCTGGGTGAGAAACCCCGAATCCTGGCTCGCGAGGCGAGCCCGAGAGCTCCTATATTTGGTTCTCTCATTCGCCTCGCGGATTACAATCCGCGAGGCGAATTACGTCAGATCACGAATGGTCTCTCTGTCTCGCCTCGCGAATGGCTATTCGCTAGGCGAATCATGATAGATGTGGGAATCTTAAGAATTTCTCTAAGTTATCCCTATGTCTGTCATCCCATCTCTCAAGAATCATCCCTATGGGTTTCTAAAACTAATCCAATATTATCAATCTCATCTCTCATAACAACTCATTCATTATGGGGTGCCAAACGTCCCTAAGCTATGTTCTTTCACTAATCCTATTTTCTTCATCGTAACGCACATCATCATCAAGTCATCATTATCATTGCACATCATAAAATCTCATCAATGCATATCGTATCTATATTCATACTATTCATTGCAAATCATAAAATCTCATCAATGCATATCGTATCTATATTCATACTAGTCATCGCACATCATAATATTTGAGTCATATAATCAAGACAAACACCCATAATCATACTCATAGAACCATAAACATGTTTATACAATATTCACATAGGCATATACATGGCATATACATAACATACACATAATTAAACTCATAGCATATACATAGGCATTTACAATGCATATAGACAAACATATAGGGGTCATGGGTTAACCCCTTCATCTTAACCTATCCCAAAACCCACATACTCATGATCTATTTCTTCCCCCCATACCTGGTATGACGATCACCACGAACAAAGGAAGGAAAAGGTCCGGAAAAGGTTGCGTCTACACGAATGCTCATCTTACGACGCTTGACTTCACGATCACAGCCCCAAAAGGTTCAAGAGCAGCAACTAGGAAGAGGGCTTGTGATGGCAGTGATGCTCTTCAAGCGAAAGAGATGAATAACGATGAACAATGGTGCAATCTCCTTCAGGGATCCTTGGAAAGGGTTTAGAAATCCTTGTTTGGAGAGGAAGAGGCAGCTTCTGAGAGTTTTTCGAATTAGAAAGTAGGTTTAGGTCGAGTCTTAGGGTATAAATATGAGTTAGGGTCATTATGGGCTGATTAGAAGCCCAAAAACACGATTCTGCTGCGCGCAGATTCGCTACGCGAATAAATTTTCGCTAGGCGAACCAGAGAGCTGCAAGAATCTGTCTGCCAGATTCGCTAGGCAAAGTTCTTTCGCTACGCGAAACTATAGAAGCCAAATTTGGCCTTAACACCTGAAATAAGACTTGTAGATAATTCTCTAAGCTTTCCAACGCATCCAAGATCACCTCAATCGGATGTCTAGAACTCAAGATATGAACAAAACCGTAAAACATGTTTCTTGGACTTGAATGCATTGACCATTCCTTAAGGCTAAACTACCCCAACTATGAACTTGGACATCAAGAACAATCACAAACAACATATATACAACATATACAAGCAAATATTAACACGTATAAGCATAGTGTAAAAAAAACAGGGTGTTACAATTCCACCCCCCTTATAAAAATTTCGTCCTCGAAATTTCTACTCACCTTGAGTAAACATATGCGGATATGACTCCTTCATCTTGCTCTCCAACTCCCAAGTAACACTTTCTTCTGTAGCTCCGCTCCAAACGACCTTGACCAAGGGAATTTCCTTCCCTCTCAGCTGCTTGACCCTTCGATCTTCAACCCGAAGCGGTAACACCTCGAAAGTCAAGTTATCCTTTAGTGGAATGATATCGGGTACTATCACATGGCTTGGATCATGAACATACTTTCGAAGTTGAGATGCATGAAACACATTATGAAGATTTGACAAGAACGGGGGTAAAGCTATCTGGTAGGCGACTTCACCGACTCTTTTTAGAATTTGGTAAGGGCCAATGAATCTAGGAGTAAGTTTCCTCGCTTTCATTACTCTGCCAACCCCAGTTGTTGGAGTAACTCGCAAGAACACATGATCCCCCTCCTGGAACTCGAGAGTTTTTCTTCTCTTATCATGGTAACTCTTTTGCCTACTCTGTGCCACTCTCATCTTTTCTTGTATCATCCTCACTTTCTCTGTAGTCTCTTGCACTACCTCAGGTCCTAACACAACATTCTCTCCAGGCTCATTCCAACACAAAGGTGTCCTACACCTCCTACCATACAAAGCCTCATAAGGTGCCATCCCAATACTGGAATGGAAGCTATTGTTGTAGGTAAACTCTATAAGGGGTAAAAACTTATCCCAACTACCAGACTGCTCTAGCACACACGCCTTCAACAAGTCCTCTAAGGATTGGATTGTTCTCTCAGACTGACCATCGGTCTGTGGGTGATAAGCTGAACTCAATCTAAGCTTAGTTCCTAAGGCCTCATGCAAACCATTCCAAAATCTAGAGGTAAATCTAGGATCTCTGTCTGAAACTATGCTAGACGGTACACCATGCAATCTAACTATTTCTCTGATATACAACCCAGTCAACTTCTCTAATGGATATTCCATGTTCATAGGGATGAAATGGGCAGATTTGGTTAACCTGTCCACAACAACCCATATGGCATCACAACCAGCTGGAGTCTTAGGGAGTCCAGACACAAAATCCATAGAGATACTATCCCACTTCCACTCAAGAATACTCAAAGGTTGCAACTTACCCGAAGGTTTCTGGTTCTCTATCTTAGCCTTCTGACACACTAAGCAAGCATACACAAACTCAGCCACATCCTTTTTCATCCTAGGCCACCAAAACATCCGTTTCAGATCCTGATACATCTTTGTGGCTCCTGGTGGACACTCAAACCACTCCTATGTCCTTCCTCAAGGATCAACTTCCTGAGCTCTGGAACATCAGGTATACAAACCCTATCTTGGAACCTCAAAATTCCATCAGTCCCTTCCTTAAAACTAAGGTTTCTACCCTGAGCAATCAACTCTCTCTGGTCTAAAAGGTATACATCTATCTTTTGCCCTTCTCTAATCTGATCCATCAAACTGCTAGTAATTTTCAACATTCCTAGCTTAATGCTCTTAGGGGTAACTTCCCAAGCTAAACTCAAATCTCTAAACTCCTCTATCAAATCCTCTCTCTAACCATCAAAGCTGAAATATGTAAGGTTTTTCTACTCAACGCATCAGCCACTACATTGGCCTTACCTGGGTGGTAACTCAACTCAAACTCATAATCTTTAAGAAATTCCATCCACCTAAGCTGTCTCATATTCAGCTCCTTTTGGTCAAATAGGTATTTCAAACTCTTATGATCACTAAAGACCTCAAATCTAGCTCCATAAAGATAATGCCTCCAAATCTTCAATGCAAACACTACGGCTCCTAGCTCCAAGTCATGGGTAGGGTAATTCTTCTCATGGGTCTTAAGCTGCCTAGAAGCATAAGCTACTACCTGACCATTCTGCATCAACACACCACCTAAGCCTTGCTTGGAAGCATCACAGTACACCGCAAAAGATTCACTAGGATTGGGCAACACTAACACAGGTGCAGTGGTCAACCTATTCTTCAACTCCTGAAAACTTTCCTCACACTTAGAGTCCCACACAAAGATCTGACCTTTCTTGGTAAGGCGGGTCATAGGCAAAGCTATCTTAGAGAATCCTTTTATAAACCTCCTATAATACCCGACTAAACCCAAGAAACTCCTAACCTCGGTCACTGACTTAGGTGCTTCCCACTGGAGCACGGTTTCTACCTTAGATGGGTCCACGGCTATCCCTCCTTTAGAGATGATGTGTCCTAAGAAACTCACCTCTTCTAACCAAAACTCACACTTGGACAACTTGGCATACAACTATTTTTCCTTAAGGGTTTCCAGGACTATCCTCAAGTGTTCCTCATGTTCCTCCCTAGTCTTAGAGTATACTAGGATATCATCTATGAAAACAACTACAAACCTATCCAAGTATGGATGAAAGATCTTGTTCATGTAGTCCATGAACACAGCAGGGGCATTAGTCACACCAAAAGGCATGACTAGGTACTCATAATGGCCATAGCGTGTTCTGAACGCAGTCTTCGGAATGTCCTCAGACTTGACCCGAATTTGATGGTAACCTGATCTCAAATCTATCTTAGAAAACACACAGGCTCCTATCAGCTGGTCCATAAGGTCATCTATCCTAGGAAGAGGGTACCTATTCGTAACGGTCACCTTGTTGAGTTGTCGATAATCGACACACAACCTCATGCTGCCATCTTTCTTCTTGTCGCGTATATCAGTAGGAAAATACTTCCCCAAGAATCTCTCCTTGAAGGCATCCCAAGTAATAGCGGCACCCTCACCTTCCAAACGTTGGCGGCAATTCTCCCACCAATGTTCAGCTTCTTCTACTAACATGAAGGTAGCAAAGGTAACCTTCTGTGCATCGGTGCATGCCATGGCCCGAAAGATCTTTTCAAGTTCCCGGATCCATGTCTGAGCACCTTCAGGGTCATAAGCTCCCTTGAAGGATGGTGGATTATTCCTCTGGAACTTATCCAAACCCTGGAATTCAACAGGTCCACCTCCGTTGTGATTCTGATTCTGCCCTATGGCATTAGCTAATGCTTCAAGGGCATCAGCAATCGCACGATCGTTTCTACCTGCCATAACTTCCTGCATCGTTCAAGCAAATTGCTTAATATCGAAAGTCAAGTAAAACAAAACTAAACACTTAATACTCTATACCATCGCCACAGACAATCATATAAGAGTACACAGAAGAGAACACAACAGACACATACCCCGGCCTGTAGGACAGACCGGCTCTGATACCACTAAATGTGACACCCACTACCCCGCATATAATAAAACATGAATAAAATCATACATGTCTTTAAAAAAAAATATAACAATTAAAATAAAAACATATCCTCAAGGGTAATGTGCATCACATCATCTATAACGTAAAACATAGGAATCTGAAATAATCAAAATCCTTTAAAAACAAACTGCGGAAAACATAAATAATAAATATAACCCAAGTCCCGATGTCACATATCAGAGCTGGTATACATATACCGATAATACATCGGAATAAAATCGAATAACATAAATCATAAATCCTAACTACTGATAGAGATCTCCTCGGGATCACTCCTCGTCAGCATGCTCACCCTCCTCTGCATATACCACAACATATGCACAAGAATAACAAAGAGAGGGGTAAGAAACACAATCATGAATATATGTACACGGAATGGAATAATAATTAAGATGGCATACAACATACATCAATCAACACAGATATAATCAATATATATCAAGGATGCATGTCAATGCGAATGCAACATCACTACTCCGTATGCATGTGGCCAACAACTCTAACTCTGGAAAGACGATTAGGAGTACATGTCCGGTTATCAACGTGGATGATATGCCAGACCATGGGCCATCCCCGAACACTCTCACTAATCCTGATAACGTATAGTGGCTAGTCAGGGTACTCAAGCTTATTCTTTAGGTCACTCCGACAATAGGTAGCTAGCCCATGTCACCTGGAACTTCCATACCCAACGTACCCGCAAGGCTGGGATAACACCCATCATGGCCTCCACTATCGCGATTCATCGTTTGCTTTCCACCCAACATATCAACGTCAACGTACGATGCATGCTACACTCAACAACATGCAAGCACATGTCCAACCATCCACCATCATAATCAATCACATTGATTATCAACAATGACCATCAACGATGATCATCAATCAACTAGGCGCTAACCATCGTTATTGCCTTTATCAACATTGCCAATATTATCATCATAATCAATCACATTGATTATCAACAATGACCATCAACGATGATCATCAAACAACTAGGCGTTAACCATCATTATTGCCTTTATCAACATTGCCAATATTATCATATCGTCATTATTAATATTAACGTTCTTTGCTATACTATCAACCTTGAATTGTGATCTCACATTCATTTTTCCATTACCCTATTCATTTCTTCTTCACAACAGAATCTGGGTGAGAAACCCCGAATCCTGGCTCGCGAGGTGAGCCCGAGAGCTCCTATATTTGGTTCTCTCATTCGCCTCGCGGATTACAATCCGCTAGGCGAATTACATCAGACCACGAATGGTCTCTCTGTCTCGCCTCGCGAATGGCTATTCGCCAGGCGAATCATGACAGATGTGGGAATCTTAAGAATTTCTCTAAGTTATCCCTATGTCTGTCATCCCATCTCTCAAGAATCATCCCTATGGGTTTCCAAAACTAATCCAATATTATCAATCTCATCTCTCATTACAACTCATTCATTATGGGGTGCCAAACGTCCCTAAGCTATGTTCTTTCACTAATCCTATTTTCTTCATCGTAACGCACATCATCATCAAGTCATCATTATCATTGCACATCATAAAATCTCATCAACGCATACTGTATCTATATTCATACTATTCATTGCACATCATAAAATATCATCAATGCATATCGTATCTATATTCGTACTAGTCATCGCACATCATAATATTTGAGTCATATAATCAAGACAAACACCCATAATCATACTCATAGAACCATAAACATGTATATTTATACAATATTCACATAGGCATATACATGGCATATACATAACATACACATAATTAAACTCATAGCATATACATAGGCATTTACAATGCATATAGACAAACATATAGGGGTCATGGGTTAACCCCTTCATCTTAACCTATCCCAAAACCCACATACTCATGATCTATTTCTTCCCTCCATACCTGGTATGACGATCACCACGAACAAAGGAAGGAAAAGGTCCGGAAAAGGTTGTGTCTACACGAATGCTCATCTTACGACGCTTGACTTCACGATCACAGCCCCAAAAGGTTCAAGAGCAGCAACTAGGAAGAGGGCTTGTGATGGCAGTGATGCTCTTCAAGCGAAAGAGATGAAGAACGATGAACAATGGTGCAATCTCCTTCAGGGATCCTTGGAAAGGGTTTAGAAATCCTTGTTTGGAGAGGAAGAGGCAGCTTCAGAGAGTTTTTCGACTTAGAAAGTAGGTTTAGGTCGAGTCTTAGGGTATAAATATGAGTTAGGGTCATTATGGGCTGATTAGAAGCCCAAAAACACGATTCTGCTGTGCGCAGATTCGCTACGCGAATACATTTTCGCTAGGCGAACCAGAGAGCTGCAAGAATCTGTCTGCCAGATTCGCTAGGCAAAGTTCTTTCGCTACGCGAAACTATAGAAGCCAAATTTGGCCTTAACACCTGAAATAAGACTTGTAGATAATTCTCTAAGCTTTCCAACGCATCCAAGATCACCTCAATCGGATGTCTAGAACTCAAGATATGAACAAAACCGTAAAACATGTTTCTTGGACTTGAATGCATTGACCATTCCTTAAGGCTAAACTACCCCAACTATGAACTTGGACATCAAGAACAATCACAAACAACATATATACAACATATACAAGCAAATATTAACACGTATAAGCATAGTGTAAAAAAAACAGTGTGTTACAGTACCCTTTTCTATAAAGTCCTAAGCATGAGGTACTGTATAAGAAGAAGACAAAAGCTTCAGCAATTCTAATAGAAGAAAGAGAAGACAAGCGTGAATAAAGACAAAAGGGCAAAATCTGCAAAAGCAAAAACACTGAAGATTGAAGTCAAGCGCCTGCTGCCGATAATCAAGTGCCTGAAACGTCGTATTTTGAGGTACGCTCGTCGAAATGAAGTGATCTTGGTTTTTTAAGACAGATAGGAGAAATACCTACAAGTTTCCTGGAGAAGTCGAGATTTGAACCAATCTCTATCTGATGAAATTCCTTTTTCAAGCTTTAGATGTGATACAGTTCGTGATAATCAGAACATGCAAGCGTCTGCTGACAATTTTTGGAGCTTTAGGTGCTCAAAAGCATCAATCTTTGTATCGTTTGAAGGCTTAGACATAACTGCAATTCTCATGAAGACGCCAAGAGTGAAATCGATCTTTATCTTTTTCAAATTGCATCCGTAAGTTTTTGACGTGATATTGTTCCTCACAGTCATACCTTTGTAGCGTCTGATGGCCATATATTAAGCTGTAGGCGTCCGAATTGGATGAAACCGGTGTATCTTTAAATCTAACATCCATATCTATAAGTTTCATTAAGACATCGAATCCTAATTCAGCCATTAAGAGGATCAAAGAAGCATAATACGCTAACTGGTCACAATGCTACTAGTTCGACAGCCTTCTGAATATGCCCAGCGGATAACCACGCACCCTAGCTAATTTAAGAAGCATCCAGCGAAGCTAATCAAGCGTCTATTCCGAATACAAAAGATTATGAAGGCTGGAGAATTAATTTTGAATGAAGTATTAAAATATTCAAAGTCCAAGCTTGACCAGAAAATAAGGTACCATTTTCTGTAAAGTCCTGAAGCATCAAGTACTGTAATAGTAGAAGACAAAAGCTTCAGCAATTCTAATAGAAGAAAGAGAAGAAAAGCGTGAATAAAAACAAAAGTACAAATGCTACAAAACCAAAAACACTGAAGATTGAAGTCAAGCGCCTGCTGCCGATAATCAAGCATCCGAAACGTCGTATTTTGAGGTACGCTCATCGAAATGAAGTGATCTGGGTTTTGTTAGAAAGATAAGATAAATACCTACAGGTTTCCTGGAGAAGTCGAGATCTGAACGAATCCCGATCTGAGTGAAATTCCTTCTTCAAGCTCGAGATGTGGTACTGTTCGTGACAATCAGAACATGCAAGCGTCTGCTGACAATTTCTGGAGCTTTAGTTGTTCAAAAGTATCGATCTTGGTATCGTTGGATGGCTTAGAGAAATATCTGCACGTCTCATGAAAAGGTCAAGAGCGAAATCGATCTCTATCTTTGTCAAATTGCATCCGTAAGTTGGTGACGTGATGTTGTTCCTGACTGTCATACCTTTGTAGTGTCTGATGACGATATATTGAGCTGTAGGTGTCCGAATTGGATGAAGATGGTGTCTCATTAAAGCTAATATCCATATCTAAAAGTTTCATGAAGACATCGAATCCTAATTCGTGCATTAAGAGGGTCAAAGAAGCAAAATACGCTAACTGCTAAGAATGCGACGAGTTAAACAGCCCTGTGAATGTGCCCAGTGGATAATCAAGCGCCTTAGCTTATTTAAGAAGCGTCCGGTCAATCTAATCAAGCGTCTATTCTGAATACAAACATTATGAAGGCTGGAGAAGTAATTTTGAATGAAGTATTAAAATATTCAAAGTCCAAGCTTGACCAGAAAATAAGGTACCATTTTCTGTAAAGTCCCGAAGCATCAAGTACTATAATAGTAGAAGACAAAAGCTTCAGCAATTCTAATAGAAGAAAGAGAAGACAAGCGTGAATAAAAACAAAATTACAAATGCTACAAAACGAAGAACACTGAAGATTGAAGTCAAGCGCCTGCTACCGATAATCAAGCGCCCGAAACGTCGTATTTTGAGGTACGTTTGTCGAAATGAAGTGATCTTGGTTTTTTAAGAAAGATAAGAGAAATACCTACATGTTTCCTTGAGAAGTCCAGATATGAACCAATCTCTATCTGAGTGAAATTACTTCTTCAAGCTCCAGATGTGATACTGTTCGTGACAATCAAAACATGCAAGCGTCTGCTGTCAATTTCTGGAGCTTTTGGTGTTCAAAAGCATCGATCTTGGGGTCGTTGGAAGGCATAGAGAAATATCCGCAACTCTCATGAAGTGGTCAAGAGCGAAATCGATCTCTAACTTTGTCAAATTGCATCTGTAAGTTGGTGACGTGATGTTGTTCCTGACAGTCATACCTATGTAGCGTCTGATGACTATATATTGAGTTATAGGTGTCCGAATTGGAAGAAACCGATTTTTCATTAAAGCTAGTATCCATATCTGCAAGTTTCATGAGGACATCGAATCTTAATTCGTCCACTAAGAGGGTCAAAGAAGCATAATACACCAACAGATAAGAATTCTACTAGTTAAACAGCCTTGTGAATGCACCCAGTGGATAACCAATCGCCTTAGCTAATTTAAGAAGCGTCCGGTGAATCTAATCAAGCGTCTATTCAGAATACAAACATTATGAAGGCTGGAGAAGTAATTTTGAATAAAGTATTAAGATATTCAAAGTCCAAGCTTGACCCGAAAATAAGGTACCATTTTCTGTAAAGTACTGAAGCATCAAGTACTGTAATAGTAGAAGACAGAAGCTTCAGCAATTCTAATAGAAGAATGAGAAGAAAAGCGTGAATAAAAACAAAAGTACAAATGCTACAAAACCAAAAACGCTGACGATTGAAGTCAAGCGCCTGCTGCCGATAATCAAGCGTCTGAAACGTCGTATTTTGAGGTACGCTCGTCGAAATGAAGTGATCTGGGTTTTGTTAGAAAGATAAGATAAATACCTACAGGTTTCCTGGAGAAGTGGAGATCTGAACGAATCCCGATCTGAGTGAAATTCCTTCTTCAAGCTTGAGATGTGGTACTGTTTGTGACAATTTGAACATGCAAGCGTCTGCTGACAAATTCTGGAGCCTTAGTTGTTCAAAAGCATCGATCTTGGTATTGTTGGAAGGCTTAGAGAAATAACTGCAAGTCTCATGAAGAGGTCAAGAGCGAAATCGTTCTCTATCTTTGTCAAATTGCATCCGTAATTTGGTGACGTGATGTTGTTCCTGATTGTCATACCTTTGTAGCGTCTGATGATGATATATTGAGCTGTAGGAGTCCGAACTGAATGAAACCGGTGTCTCATTAAAACTAATATCCATATCTACAAGTTTCATGAAGACATCGAATCCTAATTCGTGCATTAAGAGGGTCAAAGAAGCATAATATGCTAACTGCTAAGAATGCTATGAGTTAAACAGCCTTGTGAATGTGCCCAGTAGATAACCAAGTGCCTTAGGTAATTTAAGAAGCATCCGGTGAAGCTAATCAAGCATCTATTCATAATACAAACATTATGAAGGCTGGAGAAGTAATTTTGAATGAAGTATTAAGATATTCAAAGTCCAAGCAAGACCAGAAAATAAGTACCATTTTCTATAAAGTCCTGAAGCATCAAGTACTGTAATAGAAGAACGCAAAAGCATCAGCAATTCTAATAGAAGAAAGAGAGGACAAGCGTGAATAAAAACAAAAGTACAAATGCTGCAAAAACAAAAAAACTGAAGATTGAAGTCAAGCGCCTACTGCCGATAATCAAGCGTCCGAAACATAAATACTACATGTTTCCTGGAGAAGTCGAGATCTGAACCAAACCCGATCTGAGTGAAATTCCTTCTTCATGCTTGAGATGTGATATTGTTCATTACAATCAGAAAATGCAAGCATCTGCTGACAATTTTTGGAGCTTTAGGTGTTCAAAAGCATCGATCTTGGTATCGTTGTAAGGCGTAGAGAAATATCCAAAACTCTTATGAAGAGGTCAAGAGCGAAATCGATATCTATCTTTGTCAAGTTGCATCTGTAAGTTGGTGACGTGATGTTGTTCCCGACATTCGTACCTTTGTAGCGTCTGATGATGATATATTGAGCTTTAGGTGTCCGAATTGGATGAAACCGGTGTCTCATTATAGCTAATATCCATATCTACAATTTTCAAGAGACATCGAATCCTAATTCGTGCATTAAGAGGGTCAAAGAAGCATAATATGCTAACGGCTAAGAATGCTACGAGTTAAACAGCCTTGTGAATGTGCCCAGTAGATAATCGAGCGCCTTAGCTAATTTAAGATGTGTCCAGTGAATCAAGCGTCTATCCAGAATAAAAACATTATGAAGCCTAGAGATGTAATTTTGCATGAAGTATTATTGAAAGTCCTAGCTTGACCAGAAAATAGGGTACCATTTTCTATAAAGTCCTGATGTATGAAGTATTGTATAGAAGAATACAAAAGCTTCAGCAATTCTAACAGAAGAAAGAGAAGACAAGCGTGAATAAAGACAAAAGTACAAAAGCTGCAAAAGCAAAAACACTGAAGATTGAAGTCAAGCGCCTGCTGCCGATAATCAAGCGCCCGAAACGTCGTATTATGAGGTATGCTTGTCGAAATGAAGTGATCTTGGTTTTTTAAGAAAGATAAGAGAAATACCTACATGTTTCCTTGAGAAGTCGAGATATGAACCAATCTTTATCTAAGTGAAATTACTTCTTCAAGCTCCAGATGTGATACTGTTCGTGACAATCAAAACATGCAAGCTTCTGCTGTCAATTTCTGGAGCTTTTGGTGTTCAAAAGCATCGATCTTGGGGTCTTTGGATGGCATAGAGAAATATCCGCAACTCTCATGAAGACGCCAAGAGTTAAATTGGTCTCTATCTTTGTCAAATTGCATCCGTAAGTTTTTGACGTGATATTGTACCTCACAGTCATACCTTTGTAGCGTCTGATGGCCATATATTGAGCTGTAGGCGTCCGAATTGGATGAAACCGGTGTCTCTTTAAATCGAATATCCATATCTATAAGTTTCATTAAGACATCGAATCCTAATTCGGCCATTAAGAGGATCAAAGAAGCATAATACGCTAACTGGTCAGAATGCTACTAGTTTGACAGCCTTCTGAATGTGCCCAGCGGATAACCACGCGTCCTAGCTAATTTAAGAAGCATCCAGTGAAGCTAATCAAGGGTCTATTCCGAATACAAAACACTATAAAGGCTGGAGAATTAATTTTGAATGAAGTATTAAAATATTCAAAGTCCAAGCTTGACCCGAAAATAAGGTACCATTTTCTGTAAAGTACTGAAGCATCAAGTACTGTAATAGTAGAAGACAGAAGCTTCAGCAATTCTAATAGAAGAATGAGAAGAAAAGCGTGAATAAAAACAAAAGTACAAATGCTACAAAACCAAAAACGCTGATGATTGAAGTCAAGCGCCTGCTGCCGATAATCAAGCGTCCGAAACGTCGTATTTTGAGGTACGCTCGTCGAAATGAAGTGATCTGGGTTTTGTTAGAAAGATAAGATAAATACCTACAGGTTTCCTGGAGAAGTCGAGATCTGAACGAATCCCGATCTGAGTGAAATTCCTTCTTCAAGCTTGAGATGTGGTACTGTTTGTTACAATTTGAACATGCAAGCGTCTGCTGACAAATTCTGGAGCCTTAGTTTTTCAAAAGCATCGATCTTGGTATTTTTGGAAGGCTTAGAGAAATACCTGCAAGTCTCATGAAGAGGTCAAGAGCGAAATCGTTCTCTATCTTTGTCAAATTGCATCCGTAATTTGGTGACGTGATGTTGTTCCTGATTGTCATACCTTTGTAGCGTCTGATGATGATATATTGAGCTGTAGGAGTCCGAACTGAATGAAACCGGTGTCTCATTAAAACTAATATCCATATCTACAAGTTTCATGGAGACATCAAAACCTAATTCGTGCATTAAGAGGGTCAAAGAAGCATACTACGCTAACTGCTAAGAATACGACGAGTTAAACAACCCTGTGAATGTGCCCAGTGGATAATCAAGCGCCTTAGCTTATTTAAGAAGCGTCCGGTGAATCTAATCAAGCGTCTATTCCGAATACAAACATTATGAAGGCTGGAGAAGTAATTTTGAATGAAGTATTGAGATATTGAAAGTTCAAGCTTAACCGGAAAATAAGGTACCCTTTTCTATAAAGTCCTGAAGCATGAGGTACTGTAATAGAAGAAGACAAAAGCTTCAGCAATTCTAATAGAAGAAAGAGAAGACAAGCGTGAATAAAGACAAAAGAGCAAAAGCTGCAAAAGCAAAACCACTGAAGATTGAAGTCAAGCGCCTGCTGCCGATAATCAAGCGCCTGAAACGTCGTATTTTGAGGTACGATCGTCGAAATTAAGTGATCTTTGTTTTTTAAGAAAGATAAGAGAAATACCTACATGTTTCCTGGAGAAGTCGAGATTTGAACCAATCTATATCTGATGAAATTCCTTTTTCAAGCTTTAGATGTGATACTGTTCGTGACAATCAGAACATGCAAGCGTCTGCTGAATTTTTGGAGCTTTAGGTGCTCAAAATCATCAATATTTGTATCGTTTGAAGGCTCAGACATAACTGCAACTCTCATGAAGACGCCAATAGTGAAATCGATCTCTATCTTTGTTAAATTGCATTTGCAAGTTTTTGACATGATATTGTTCCTCACAGTCATACCTTTATAGCGACTGATGGCCATATATTGAGTTGTAGGCGTCCGAATTGGATGAAACCGATGTCTCTTTAAATCTAATATCCATATCTATAAGTTTCTTTTAGACATCGAATCCTAGTTCGGCCATTAAGAGGATCAAAGAAGCATAATACGCTAACTGGTCAGAATGCTACTAGTTTGACAGCCTTCTGAATGTGCCCAGTGGATAACCACGCGCCCTAGCTAATTTAAGAAGCATCCAGTGAAGCTAATCAAGCGTCTATTCAGAATACAAAACATTATGAAGACTGGAGAATTAATTTTGAATGAAGTATTAAAATATTCAAAGTCCAATTGCATCCGTAATTTGGTGACGTGATGTTGTTCCTGACTGTCATACCTTTGTAGCATCTGATGATGATATATTGAGCTGTAGGAGTCCGAATTGGATGAAATCGGTGCCTCATTAAAACTAATATCCATATCTACAAGTTTCATGAAGACATCGAATCCTAATTCGTGCATTAAGAGGGTCAAAGGAGCATAATACGCTAACTGCTAAGAATGCTACATGTAAAACAGCCTTGTGAATGTGCCCAGTAGATAACCAAGTGCCTTAGGTAATTTAAGAAGCATCCGGTGAAGCTAATCAAGCATCTATTCATAATACAAACATTATGAAGGCTGGAGAAGTAATTTTGAATGAAGTATTAAGATATTCAAAGTCCAAGCATGACCAGAAAATAAGTACCATTTTCTATAAAGTCCTGAAGCATCAAGTACTGTAATAGAAGAACACAAAAGCTTCAGCAATTCTAATAGAAGAAAGAGAAGACAAGCGTGAATAAAAACAAAAGTACAAATGCTGCAAAAACAAAAACACTGAAGATTGATGTCAAGCGCCTGCTGCCGATAATCAAGCGTCCGAAACGTAAATACTACATGTTTTCTGGAGAAGTCGAGATCTGAACCAAACCCGATCTGAGTGAAATTCCTTCTTCAAGCTTGAGATGTGATATTGTTCATGACAATCAGAACATTCAAGCATCTGCTGACAATTTCTGGAGCTTTAGGCATTCAAAAGCATCGATCTTGGTATCGTTGTAAGGCGTAGAGAAATATCCAATACTCTTATGAAGAGGTCAAGAGCGAAATCGATATCTATCTTTGTCAAATTGCATCCGTAAGTTGGTGACGTGATGTTGTTCCCGACATTCATACCTTTTTAGCGTCTGATGATGATATATTGAGCTTTAGGTGTCCGAATTGGATGAAACCGGTGTCTCATTAAAGCTAATATCCATATCTACAATTTTTAAGAGACATCGAATCCTAATTCGTGGATTAAGAGGGTCAAAGAAGCGTAATACGCTAACTGCTAAGAATGCTACGAGTTAAACAGCCTTGGGAATGTGCCCAGTAGATAATCAAGCGCCTAATCTAATTTAAGAAGCGGCCGGTCAATGTAATCAAGCGTCTATCCAGAATACAAACATTATGAAGCCCGGAGATGTAATTTTGAATGAGGTACATATTGAAAGTCCTAGCTTGACCAAAAAATAAGGTACCATTTTCTATAAAGTCCTGAAGTATGAAGTACTGCAATAGAAGAAGACAAGAGCTTCAACAATTCTAATCGAAGAAGATAAGAAAAGCGTGAATAAAGACAAAAGTACAAAAGCTGCAAAAGCAAAAACACTGAAGATTGAAGTCAAGCGCCTGCTGCCGATAATCAAGCGCCCAAAACGTCGTATTTTGAGGTACGCTTGTCGAAATGAAGTGATCTTGGTTTTTTAAGAAAGATAAGAGAAATACCAACATGTTTCCTTGAGAAGTCGAGATATGAACCAATCTCTATCTGAGTGAAATTACTTCTTCAAGCTCCAGATGTGATACTGTTCGTGACAATCAAAACATGCTAGCGTCTGCTGTCAATTTCTGGAGCTTTAGGTGTTCAAAAGCATCGATCTTGGGGTCGTTGGAAGGCTTAGATTAATATCCGCAACTCTCTTGAAGAGGTCCAGAGCGAAATCGATATCTATCTTTGTCAAATTGCATCCGTAAGTTGGTGACGTGATGTTGTTCCTGACAGTCATAACTTTTGTAGCTTCTGATAATGATATATTGAGCTGTAGGTGTCCGAATTGGATGAAACCGGTGTCTCATTAAAGCTAATATCCATATCTACAATTTTCATGAGACATTGAATCCTAATTCGTGAATTAAGAGGGTCAAAGAAGCATAGTACACCAAAAGCTAAGAATTCTACGATTTAAACAGCCCTGTGAATGTGCCCAGTGGATAACCAAGCGCCTTAGCTAATTTAAGAAGCGTCCGGTGAATCAAATCAAGCGTCTATTCAGAATACAAACATTATGAAGGCTGGAGAAGTCATTTTGAATGAAGTATTGAGATATTGAAAGTCCAACCTTGACCAGAAAATAAGGTACCATTTTCTATAAAGTCCTGAAGAATGAAGTACTGTAATAGAAGAGGACAAAAGCATCAACAATTCTAATAGAAGAATAAGAAGACAAGCGTGAATAAAGACAAAAGTACAAAAGCTGCAAAAGCAAAAACACTGAAGATTGAAGTCAAGCGCCTGCTGCCGATAATCAAGCGCCCGAAACGTCGTATTTTGAGGTACGCTTGTCGAAATGAAGTGATCTTGGTTTTTTAAGAAAGATAAGAGAAATACCAACATGTTTCCTTGAGAAGTCGAGATATGAACCAATCTCTATCCGAGTGAAATTACTTCTTCAAACTCCAGATGTGATACTGTTCGTGGCAATCAAAACAAGCAAGCGTCTGCTGTCAATTTCTGGAGCTTTAGGTGTTCAAAATCATCGATCTTGGGGTCGTTGGAAGGCTTAGAGAAATATCTGCAACTCTCTTGAAGAGGTCCAGAGCGAAATCGATATCTATCTTTGTCAAATTGCATCCGTAAGTCGGTGACGTGATGTTGTTCCTGACAGTCATAACTTTTGCAGCTTCTGATAATGATATATTGAGCTGTAGGTGTCCGAATTGGATGAAACCGGTGTCTCATTAAAGCTAATATCCATATCTACAAGTTTCATGAGACATTGAATCCTAATTCGTGAATTAAGAGGGTCAAAGAAGCATAGTACACCAAAAGCTAAGAATTCTACGAGTTAAACAGCCCTGTGAATGTGCCCAGTGGATAACCAAGCGCCTTAGCTAATTTAAGAAGCGTCCGGTGAATCAAATCAAGCGTCTATTCAGAATACAAATATTATGAAGGCTGGAGAAGTCATTTTGAATGAAGTATTAAGATATTGAAAGTCCAACCTTGACCAGAAAATAAGGTACCATTTTCTATAAAGTCCTGAAGAATGAAGTACTGTAATAGAAGAGGACAAAAGCATCAACAATTCTAATAGAAGAATAAGAAGACAAGCGTGAATAAAGACAAAAGTACAAAAGCTGCAAAAGCAAAAACACTGAAGATTGAAGTCAAGCGCCTGCTGCCGATAATCAAGCGCTTGAAACGTCGTATTTTGAGGTACGCTCGTCGAAACGAAGTGATCATGTTTTCGTTAGAAAGATAAGATAAATACTTACATATTTCCTGGAGAAGTTGAGATCTGAACCAAACCTGATCTGAGTGAAATTCCTTCTTCAAGCTTGAGATGTGAAACTGTTCACGACAATCAGAACATGCATGCGTCTACTGACAATTTCAAGAGCTTTAGGTGTTCAAAAGCATCGATCTTGGTATCGTTGGAAGGCTTAGAGAAATATCCGCAACTCTCAAGAAGAGGTCAAGAGCGAAATCGATCTCTATCTTTGTCAAATTGCATCCGTAAGTTAGTGACGTGATGTTGTTCCTGACAGTCATACCTTTGTAGCGTCTGATGATGATATATTAAGCTGTCGGTGTCCGAAACGAATGAAACCCGTGTCTCATTAAAGCTAATATCCATATCTACAATTTTTATGAGACATCGAATCCAAATTCGTGCATTAAGAGGGTCAAAGAAGCATAATACGCTAACTGCTAAGAGTGCTACGAGTTAAACAGCCTTGGGAATGTGCCCAGTAGATAATCAAGCGCCTTAGCTAATTTAAGAAGCGTCCGGTGAATGTAATCAAGCGTCTATTCAGAATACAAGCATTATGAAGCCTAGAGATGTAAATTAGAATGAGGTATTAAGATATTGAAAGTTCTATCTTGACCAGAAAATAAGGTACCATTTTCTATAAAGTCCTGAAGTATGAAGTACTGTAATAGAAGAAGATAAAAGCTTCAGCAATTCTAATAGAAGGAAGAGAAGACAAGCGTGAATAAAGACAAAAGTACAAAAGCTGCAAAAGCAAAAACACTGAAGATTGAGGTCAAGCGCCTGCTGCCAATAATCAAGCGCCCGAAACATCGTATTTTGAGGTATGCTTGTCGAAATGAAGTGATCTTGGTTTTTTAAGAAAAATAAGAGAAATACCTATATGTTTCCCGGAGAAGTCGAGATATGAACCAATCTTTATCGGAGTGAAATTACTTCTTCAAGCTCCAGATGTGATACTGTTCGTGACAATCAGAACATGCAAGCGTCTGCTGACAATATCTGGAGCTTTAGGTGTTCAAATGCATCGATCTTGGTATCGTTGGAAGGCTTAGAGAAATATCCGCAACTCTCATGAAGTGCTCAAGAGCGAAATCGATATCTATCTATGTCAAATTGCATCCGTAAGTTGGTGACGTGATGTTGTTCCTGACTGTCATACCATAGTAGCGTATGAAGATGACATATTGAGCTGTAGGTGTCCTAATTGGATGAAACCGGTGTAAACCGGTGTCTCATTATAGCTAAAATCCATATCTACAATTTTCATGAGACATCGAATCTTAATTCTTGCATTAAGAGGGTCAGATAAGCGTAATATGCTAACTGCTAAGAATGCTACGAGTTAAACAGCCTTGTGAATGTGCCTAGTGGAAAACCAAGTGCCTTAGCTAATTTAAGAAGCGTCCAGTGAAGCAAATCAAGCATCTATTCATAATACAAACATTATGAAGGCTGGAGAAGTTATTTTGAATGAAGTATTAAGATATTCAAAGTCCTAGCTTGACCAGAAAATAAGGTACCCTTTTCTATAAAGTCCTAAAGCATCAAGTCCTGTAATAGAAGAAGATAAAAGCTTCAGCAATTCTGATAGAAGAAAGAGAAGACAAGCGTGAATAAAGACAAAAGTACAAAAGCTGCAAAAGCAAAAACACTGAAGATTGAAGTCAAGCGCCTGCTGCCGATAATCAAGCGCCCGAAACATCGTATTTTGAGGTACGCTCGTCGAAATGAAGTGATCTTTTTTTTGTTAGAGAGATAAGAAAAATTACCTACATGTTTCCTGGACAAGTCAAGATCTGAACCTATCTCTATCTGAGTGAAATTCCTTTTTCAAGCTTTAGATGTGAAACTGTTCCTGACAATCAGAACATGCAAGCGTTTGCTGACAATTTCTAGAGCTTTAGGTGTTCCAAAGCATCGATCTTGGTATCGGTGGAAGGCTTAGAGAAATATCCGCAACTCTCATGAAGAGGTCAAGACCGAAATCGATCTTTATCTTTGTCAAATTGCATCCGTAAGTTGGTGACGTGATGTTGTTCCCGACATTCATACCTTTGTAGCGTCTGATGATGATATATTGAGCTTTAGGTGTCCGAATTGGATGAAACCGGTGTCTCATTAAAGCTAATATCCATATCTACCATTTTCACAAGACATTGAATCCTAACTCGTGCATTAAGAGGGTCAAAGAAGCATAAAACACCAAAATCTAAGAATTCTACGAGTTAAACAGCCTTGTGAAGGCGCCCAGTGGATAACCAAGCACCTTAGCTAATTTAAGAAGCGTCTGGTGAATCTAATCAAGCGTCTATTCAGAATACAAACATTATCAAGCCTAGAGATGTAATTTTGAATGAGGTACTAAGATATTGAAAGCCCTTGCTTGACCAGATAATAAGGTACCATTTTCTATAAAGTCCTGAAGTATGAAGTACTGTAATAGAAGAAGACAAAAGCTTCAGCAATTCTAATAGAAGGAAGAGAAGACAAGCGTGAATAAAGACAAAAGTACAAAAGCTGCAAAAGCAAAAACACTGAAGATTGAAGTCAAGCGCCTGCTGCCGATAATCAAGCGTCCGAAACGTAAATACCTACATGTTTCCTGGAGAAGTCGAGATCTGAACAAATCCCGATCTAAGTGAAATTCCTTCTTAAAGCTTGAGATGTGATATTGTTCATGACAATCAGAACATGCAAGCGTCTGCTGACAATTTCTGGAGCTTTAGGTGTTCAAAAGCATCGGTCTTGGTATCGTTGGAAGGCTTAGAGAAATATCCGCAACTCTAATTAAGCGGTCAAGAGCGAAATCGATATCTATCTTTGTCAAATTGCATCCGTAAGTTGGTGATGTGATATTGTTCCTGACAGTCATAACTTTGTAGAGTCTGATGATGATATATTGAGCCGTAGGTGTCCGAATTGGATGAAACCAGTGGCTCATTAAAGCTAATATCCATATCTACAATTTTTATGAGACATCGAATCCTAATTCGTGCATTAAGTGGGTGAAAGAAGCATAATACGCTAACTGCTAAGAATGCTACGAGTTAAACAGCTTGGGAATGTGCCCAGTAGATAATGAAGCGCCTTAGCTAATTTAAGAAGCATCCGGTGAATGTAATCAAGCGTCTATTCTGAATACAAATATTATGAAGGCTGGTGAAGTAATTTTGAATTAAGTATTAAGATATTGAAAATCCAAGCTTGACCAGGAAATAATGTACCCTTTTCTATAAAGTCCTGAAGCATGAAGTACTGTAATAGAAGACGACAAAAGGTTCAGCAATTCTAATAGAAGAAAGAGAAGACAAGCGTGAATAAAGACAACTGTGCAAAAGCTGCAAAAGCGAAAACACTGAAGATTGAAGTCAAGCGCCTGCTGCCTATAATCAAGCGCCCGAAACGTCGTATTTTGAGGTACGCTGGTTGAAATGAAGTGATCTTGGTTTTTTAAGAAATATAATAGAAATACCTACATGTTTCTGGGAGAAGTCGAGATCTGAACCAATCTCTATCTGAGTGAAAATTCCATTTTCAAGCTTTAGATGTGATACTGTTCGTGATAATCAGAACATGCAAGCATCTACTGACAATTTTTGGTGCTTTAGGTGCTCAAAAGCAACAATCTTGGTATCGTTTGAAGGCTTACAAATAATTGCAACTCTCCTGAAGATGCCAAGAGTGAAATCAATCTCTATCATTATCAAATTGCATCCGTAAGTTTTTGACATGATATTGTTCCTCACAGTCATACCTTTGTAGCGTCTGATGGCCATATATTGAGCTGTAGGCATCCGAATTGGTTGAAACCGGTGTCTCTTTAAATCTAATATCCATATTTATAAGTTTCATTAAGACATCGAATCCTAATTCGGCCATTACGCTAACTGGTCAGAATGCTACTAGTTCGACAGCCTTCTGAATATGCCCAGCGGATAACCACGCGCCCTAGCTAATTTAAGAAGCATCCAGTGAAGCTAATCAAGTGTCTATTCCGAATACAAAACATTATGAAGGCTGGAGAAGTAATTTTGAATTAAGTATTAAGATATTCAAAGTCCTAGCTTGACCAGAAAATAAGGTACCCATTTCTATAAAGTCCTGAAGCATGAAGTACTATAATAGAAGAAGACAAAAGCTTCAGCAATTCTAATAGAAGAAAGAGAAGACAAGCGTGAATAAAGACAAAAGTACAAAAGCTGCAGAAGCAAAAACTCTGAAAATTGAAGTCAACTGCCTGCAGCCGATAATCAAGCGCCCGAAACGTCGTATTTTGAGATACGCTCGTCGAAACGAAGTGATCATGGTTTTCTTAGAAAGATAATATCAATACCTACATGTTTCCTGGAGAAGTCGAGATCTGAACCAACCCCGATCTGAGTCAAATTCCTTCTTCAAGCTTGAGATGTGATACTGTTCATGACAATCAGAACATGCAAGCGTCTGCTGACAATTTCTAGAGCTATAGGTGTTCAAAAGCATCCATCTTGGTATCGTTGGAAGGCTTAGAGAAATATCCGCAACTCTCATGAAGAGGTCGAGAGCGAAATCAATCTCTATCTTTGTCAAATTGCATCCTTAAGTTGGTGACGTGATGTTGTTCGTAACAGTCATACCTTTGTAGTGTCTAATGATGATATATTGAGCTGTAGGTGTCCTAAATGGATGAAACCGGTGTCTCATTAAAGCCAATATCCGTATCTACAAGTTTCGTGAAGACATCGAATCCTAATTCGTGCATTAAGAGGGTCAAAGAAGCGTAATATGCTAATTGCTAAGAATGCTACGAGTTAAACAGCCTTGTGAATGTGCCCAGTGGATAACCAAGTGCCTTAGCTAATTTAAGAAGCGTTCGGTGAAGCAAATCAAGCGTCTATTCATAATACAAACATTATGAAGGCTGGAGAAGTAATTTTGAATGAAGTATTAAGATATTCAAAGTCCAAGAATGACCAAAAAATAAGGTACCATTTTCTATAAAGTCCTGAAGCATCAAGTACTGTAATAGAAGAAGACATTCATCAATTCTAATAGAAGAAAGGGAAGACAAGCGTGAATAAAGAAAGAAGTACAAAAGCTGCAAAAGCAAAAACACGGAAGATTGAAGTCAAGCGCTTGCTGCCGATAATCAAGCGCCTGAAACGTCGTATTTTGAGGTACGCTTGTCGAAATGAAGTGATCTTGGTTTTTTAAGAAGGATAAGAGAAATACCTACATGTTTCCTTGAGAAGTCGAGATATGAACCAATCTCTATCTGAGTGAAATTTATTTTTCAAGCTCCAAATGTGATAGTGTACGTGACAATTAAAACATGCAAGCGTCTGCTGTCAATTTCTGGAGCTTTTGTTCAAAAGCATCGATCTTGGGGTCGTTGGAAGTCATAGAGAAATATCCGTAACTCTCATGAAGAGGCCAAGAGCGAAATCGATCTCTAACTTTGTCAAATTGCATCTGTAAGTTGGTGACGTGATGTTGTTCCTGACAGTCATACCTATGTAGCGTCTGATGACCATATATTGAGCTGTATGTGTATGAATTGGATGAAACCGGTTTTTCATTAAAGTTAATATCCATATCTAAAAGTTTCGTGAAGATATCGAATCTTAATTCGTCCACTAAGAGGGTCAAAGAAGCATAATACACCAACAGCTAAGAATTCTACGAGTTAAATAGCCTTGTGAATGCACCCAATGGATAACCAATCGCCTTAGCTAATTTAAGAAGCGTCCGGTGAATCTAATCAAGCGTCTATTCAGAATACAAACATTATGAAGGCTGGAGAAGTAATTTTGAATGAAGTATTAATATATTCAAAGTCCAAGCTTGACCATAAAATAAGGTACCCTTTTCTACAAAGTCCTGAAGCATCAAGTACTGTAGTAGAAGAACACAAAAGCTTCAGCAATTCTAATAGAAGAAAGAGAAGACAAGCGTGAATAAAGACAAAAGAGCAAAAGCAAAAACTCTGAAGATTGAAGTCAAGCGCCTGCTGCCGATAATCAAGCGCCCAAAACGTCGTATTTTGTGGTACGCTCGTCGAAATGAAGTGATCTTGTTTTTGTTAGAAAGATAAGATAAATTACCTACATGTTTCCTGGAGAATTCGAGATTCGAACCAAACCCGATCTGAGTGAAATTCCTTCTTCAAGCTTGATATGTGAAACTGTTCATGACAATCAGAACATGCAAGCGTCTGCTGACAATTTCTAGAGCTTTAGGTGTTCCAAAGCATCGAGAAATATCCGCAACTCTCATGAAGAGTTCAAGAGCGGAATCGATCTTTATCTTTGTCAAATTGCATCCGTAAGTTGGTGACGTGATGTTGTTCCCGACATTCATACCTTTGTAGCGTCTGATGATGATATAATGAGCTTTAGGTGTCCGAATTTGATGAAACTGGTGTCTCATTAAAGCTAATATCCATAGCTACAAGTTTCATGAAGACATAGAATCCTAATTCATGCATTAAGAGGGTCAAAGAAGCATAATACGCTAACTGCTAAGAATGCGACGAGTTAAACAGCCTTGTGAATGTGCCCAGTGGATAATCAAGAGCCTTAGCTTATTTAAGAAGCGTCCGGTGAATCTAATCAAGCGTCTATTCTGAATACAAACATTATGAAGGCTGGAGAAGTAATTTTGAATTAAGTATTAAGATATTGAAAATCCAAGCTTCACCACGAAATAATGTACCCTTTTCTATAAAGTCCTGAAGCATGAAGTACTGTAATAGAAGACGACAAAAGATTCAGCAATTCTAATAGAAGAAAGAGAAGAGAAGCGTGAATAAAGACAACTGTACAAAAGCTGCAAAAGCGAAAACACTGAAGATTGAAGTCAAGCGCCTGCTGCCTATAATGTCGTATTTTGAGATACGCTTGTTGAAATGAAGTGATCTTGGTTTTTTAAGAAATATAATAGAAATACCTACATGTTTCTGGGAGAAGTCGAGATCTGAACCAATCTCTATCTGAGTGAAAATTCCATTTTCAAGCTTTAGATGTGATACTGTTCGTGACAATCAGAACATGCAAGCGTCTACTGACATTTTTTGGTGCTTTAGGTGCTCAAAAGCATCAATCTTGGTATCGTTTGAAGGTTTAGAAATAACTGCTACTCTCCTGAAGATGCCAAGAGTGAAATCGATCTCTATCTTTATCAAATTGCATCCGTAAGTTTTTGACGTGATATTGTTCTCACAGTCATACCTTTATAGCGTCTGATGGCCATATATTGAGCTGTAGGCGTCGGAATTGGATGAAACCGGTGTCTCTTTAATTCTAATATCCATATCTATAAGTTTCATTAAGACATCGATTCCTAATTCGGCCATTAAGAGGATCAAAGAAGCATAATACGCTAACTGGTCAGAATGCTACTAGTTCGACAGCCTTCTGAATATGCCCAGCGGATAACCACGCGCCCTAGCTTCTTTAAAAAGCATCCAGTGAAGCTAATCAAGCATCTATTCCAAATATAAAACATTATGAAGGCTGGAGAAGTAATTTTGAATGAAGTATTAAGATATTGAAAGTCCAAGCTTGACCAGAAAGTAAGATACCCTTTATCTATAAACTCCTGAAGCATGAAGTACTATAATAGAAGAAGACAAAAGCTTCAGCAATTCTAATAGAAGAAAGAGAAGACAAGCGTGAATAAAGACAAAAGTACAAAAGCTGCAAAAGCAAAAACACTGAAGATTGAAGTCAAGTGCCTGCAGCCGATAATCAAGTGCACGAAACGTCGTATTTTGAGGTACGCTCGTCGAAATGAAGTGATCTTGGTTTTCTTAGAAAGATAATATAAATACCTACATGTTTCCAGGAGAAGTGAAGATCTGAACCAACCCCGATCTGAGTCAAATTCCTTCTTCAAGCTTGTGATGTGATACTGTTCATGACAATCAAAACATGCAAGCGTCAGCTGACAATTTCTAGAGCTTTAGGTGTTCAAAAGCATCGATCTTGGTATCGTTGCAAGGCTTAGAGAAATATCCGCAACTCTCACGAAGAGGTCAAGAGCGAAATCGATCTCTGTCTTTGTCAAATTGCATCCGTAAGTTGGTGACGTGATGTTGTTCCTGACAGTCATAGATTTGCAGCGTCTGATGATGATATATTGAGCTGTAGGTGTCTGAATTGGATGAAAACGGTGTCTCATTAAAGCCAATATCCATATCTACAAGGTTCGTGGAGACATCGAATCCTAATTCGTGCATTAAGAGGGTCAAAAAAGCATAATATGCTAATTGCTAAGAATGTTACGAGTTAAACAGCCTTGCGAATGTGCCCAGTGGATAACCAAGTGCCTTAGCTAATTTAAGAAGCGTCTAGTGAAGCTAATCAAGCTTCTATTCATAATACAAACATTATGAAGGCAGGAGAAGTAATTTTGAATGAAGTATTAAGATATTCAAAGTCCAAGAATGACCAGAAAATAAGGTACCATTTTCTATAAAGTCCGGAAGCATCAAGTACAGTAGTAGAAGAACACAAAAGCTTCAGCAATTCTAATAGAAGAAAGAGAAGACAAGCGTGAATGAAAACAAAAGTACAAATGCTGCGAAAACAAAAACAAAAACACTGAAAATTGAAGTCACGCGCCTGCTGTTTCCTGGAGAAGTCGAGATCTGAACCAATCCCGATCTGAGTGAAATTCCTTCTTCAAGCTTGAGATGTGATACTGTTCATGACAATCAGAACATGCAAGTGTCTGCTGATAATTTCTGGAGCTTTAGGTGTTCAAAAGCATCGATCTTGGTATCGTTGGAAGGATTAGAGAAATATCCGCAACTCTCATTAAGAGGTCAATAGCGAAATCGATATCTATCTTTGTCAAATTGCATCCGTAAGTTGGTGAAGTGATGTTGTTCCTGACAGTCATACCTTTGTAGCTTTTGATGATGATATATTGAGCTGTAGGTGTCCGAATTGGATGAAACCGGTATCTCATTAAAGCTAATATCCGTATCTACAATTTTCGTGAGACATCGAATCCTTACTCGTGCATTAAGAGGGTCAAAGAAGCATAATACGCTAATTGCTTAGAATGCTACGAGTTAAACAGCCTTGTGAATGTGCCCAGTAGATAATCAAGCGCCTAAGCTTATTTAAGAAGCGTCCGGTGAATGTAATCAAGCGTCTATCCAGAATACAAACATTATGAAGGCCAGAGATGTAATTTTGAATGAAGTATTAAGATATTAAAAGTCCTAGCTTGACCAGAAAATAAGGTACCATTTTCTATAAAGTCCTGAAGTATGAAGTACTGTAATAGAAGAAGACAAAAGCTTCAGCAATTCTAATAGAAAGAGAAGACAAGCGTGAATAAAGACAAAAGTACAAAAGCTGCAAAAGCAAAAACACTGAAGATTGAAGTCAAGCTCCTGCTGCCGATAATCAAGCGCCCGAAACGTCGTATTTTGAGGTACGCTTGTCGAAATGAAGTGATCTTGGTTTTTTAAGAAAGATAAGAGAAATACCTACATGTTTCTTCAAGAAGTCGAGATATGAACCAATCTCTATCTGAGTGAAATTACTTCCTCAAGCTGCAGATGTGATACAGTTCGTGACAATCACAACATGCAAGCGTCTGCTGACAATTTCTGGAGCTTTAGGTGTTCAAAAGCATCGATCTTGGCATCGTTGGAAGGCTTAGAGAAATATCCGCAACTCTCATGAAGAGGTCAATAGCGAAATCGATATCTATCTTTGTCAAATTGCATCCGTAAGTTGGTGATGTGATGTTGTTCCTGACAGTCATAACTTTTGTAGCTTCTGATGATGATATATTGAGCTGTAGGTGTCCGAATTGGATGAAACCGGTGTCTCATTAAAGCGAATATCCATATCTACAATTTTTATGAGACATTGAATCCTAATTCGTGCATTAAGAGGGTCAAAGAAGCATAATACACCAAAAGTTAAGAATTCTACGAGTTAAACAGCCTTGTGAATGCGCCCAGTGGATAACCAAGTGCCTTAGCTAATTTAAGAAGCGTCTGGTGAATCTAATCAACCGTCTATTCAGAATATAAACATTATGAAGGCTGGAGAAGTCATTTTGAATGAAGTATTAAGATATTGAAAGTCCAACCTTGACCAGAAAATAAGGTACCATTTTCTATAAAGTCTTGAAGAATGAAGTACTATAATAGAAGAGGACAAAAGCATCAGCAATTCTAATCGAAGAATGAGAAGACAAGCATGAATAAAGACAAAAGTACAAAAGCTGCAAAAGCAAAAACACTGAAGATTGAAGTCAAGCCCTGCTGCCGATAATCAAGCGCTCGAAACGTCGTATTTTGAGGTACGCTCGTCGAAACGAAGTGATCTTGTTTTTGTTAGAAAGATTAGATAAATACTTACATATTTCCTGGAGAAGTCGAGATCGGAACCAAACCCGATCTGAGTTAAATTCCTTCTTCAAGCTTGAGATGTGAAACTGTTCATGACAATCAGAATATACAAGCGTCTACAGACAATTTCTAGAGCTTTAGGTGTTCAAAAGCATCGATCTTGGTATCGATGGAAGGCTTAGAGAAATATCCGCAACTATCAAGAAGAGGTAAAGAGCGAAATCGATCTCTATCTTTGTCAAATTGCATCCGTAAGTTAGTGACGTGATGTTGTTCCTGATAGTCATACCTTTGTTGCGTCTGATGATGATATATTGAGCTGTAGGCGTCCGAATTGGATGAAACCGGTGCCTCATTAAAGCAAATATCCATATCTACAATTTTCATGAGACATTGAATCCTAACTCGTGCATTAAGAGGGTCAAAGAAACATAATACACCAAAAGCTAAGAATTCTACGAGTTAAATAGCCTTGTGAATGCGCCCAGTGGATAACCAAGCGCCTTAGCTAATTTAAGAAGCGTCTGGTGAATCTAATCAAGCGTCTATTCAGAATACAAACATTATGAAGCCTAGAGATGTAATTTTGAATGCGTTACTAAGATATTGAAAGTCCTAGCTTGACCAGAAAATAGGGTACCATTTTCTATAAAGTCCTGAAGTATGAAGTACTATAATAGAATAAGACAAAAGCTTCAACAATTCTAATAGAAGGAAGAGAAGACAAGCGTGAATAAAGACAAAAGTACAAAAGCTGCAAAAGCAAAAACACTGAAGATTGAAGTCAAACGCCTGCCGCCGATAATCAAGCGTCCGAAACGTAAAGCTCAATATATGGTCATCAGACGCTACAAAGGTTTGACTGTCAGGAACAACATCACGTCACCAACTTACGGATGCAATTTGACAAAGATAGAGATCGATTTCGGTCTTGACCTCTTCATGAGAGTTGCGGATATTTCTCTTAGCCTTCCAACGATACCAAGATCGATGCCTTTGATCACCTAAAACTGTAGAAATTGTCAGCAGACGCTTGCATGTTCTGTTTGCCACGAACAGTATCACATCTCAAGCTTGATGAAGGAATTTCACTCAGATCGGGATTGGTTCAGATCTCGACTTCTCCAGGAAACATGTAGGTATTTATCTTATCTTTCTAAAAAAACCAATATCACTTCATTTCGACTAGCGTACCTCAAAATACGACGTTTCAGAGGCTTAATTATTGGCAGCAGGCGCTTGACTTCAATCTTCAGAGTTTTTGCTTTTGCAGCATCTGTATTTTTGTTTTTATTCACGCTTGTCTTCTCTTTCTTCTTTTAGAATTGCCGAAGCTTTTCTGTTCTTATATTACAGTACTTGATGCTTTAGGACTTTATAGAAAATGGTACCTTATTTTCTGGTCAAGCTAGGACTTTGAATAGCCTAATACTTCATTCAAAATTACTTCTCCAACCTTCATAATGTTTTATATTCTGAATAGATGCTTGATTAGCTTCATGAGACTTAAATTAGCTAAGGTGCGTGGTTATCCGCTGGGCACATTCACAAGGCTGTCAAACTAGTAGCAATTCTGACCAGTTAGTGTATTATGCTTCTTTGATCCTCTTAATGGCCGAATTAGGATTCGATGTCTTAATGAAACTTGTAGATATGGATATTAGCTTTAAAAATAAAGGGGTTTCATCCAATTCGGACACATATAGCTCAATATATAGCCATCGGACGCTACAAAGGTAACTGTCAGGAATAACATGACGTCACCAACTTACGGATGCAATTTGACAAAGATAGAGATCGATTTCGCTCTTGACCTCTTCATGAGAGTTGCGAATATTTCTCTAAGCCTTCCAACGATACCAAGATCGATGCTTTTGATCACCTAAATCTCCAGAAATTGTAAGTAGACGCTTGCATGTTCTGATTGTCACGAACAGTATCACATCTCAAGCTTGAAGAAGGAATTTCACTCAGATCGAGATTGGTTTAGATCTCGACTTCTCCAGGAAACAAGCAGTTATTTATCTTATCTTTCTAACAAAACCAAGATCACTTCATTTCGATGAGCGTACCTCAAAATACAACATTTCGGACGCTTGATTATCGGCAGCAGGCGCTTGACTTCAATCTTCAGTGTTTTTGCTTTTGCAGCATTTGTACTTTTGTTTTTATTCTTGGTTGTCTTCTCTTTCTTCTATTACAATTGCTTAAGCTTTAGTGTTCTTCTATTATAGTACTTGATGCTTCAGGACTTTATAGAAAATCGTACCTCGTTTTCTGGTCAAGCTTGGACTTTGAATATATTAATACTTCATTAAAAATTACTTCTCCAGCCTTCATACTGTTTGTATTCTAAATAAACGCTTGATTAGCTTCACCGGACTCTTCTTAAATTAGCTAAGGCTCTTGGTTATCCACTGGGCACATTCACAAGGCTATTTAACTCGTAGCATTCTAAGCAATTAGCCTATTATGCTTATTTGACCCTCTTAATGCAAGAATTAGGATTCGATGTCTTCATGAAACGTGTAGATATGGATATTAGCTTTAATCAGACACTAGTTTCATCCAATTCGAACACCTACAGCTCAATATATGGTCATCAGATGCAACAAAGTATGACTGTCAGGAACAACATCACGTCACCAATTTACGGATGCAATTTGACAAAGATAGAGATCGATTTCGCTCTTGACCTCTTCATGAGAGTTGCAGATATTTCTCTATGCCTTCCAACGATACCAAGATCGATGCTTTTGAACCCCTAAAGCTCTAGAAATTGTCAGCAGACTCTTGCATGTTCTGATTGTCACGAACAGTGCCACATCTCAAGCTTGAAGAAGGAATTTCACTCAGATCGGGATTGGTTCAGATCTCGACTCTTCCAGGAAACCTGTAGGTATTTATCTTATCTTTCTAAAAAATCCAAGATCACTTCATTTCGACGAGCGTACCTCAAAATACGGCGTTTCGGAGGCTTGATTATTGGCCGCAGGCGCTTGACTTCAATCTTAAGTGTTTTTGCTTTTGCAACATTTGTACTTTTGTTTTTATTCATGCTGGTCTTCTCTTTCTTCTATTAGAATTGCTGAAGCTTTTGTGTTCTTCTATTAAAGAACTTGATGCCTCAGGACTTTATAAAAAATGGTACCTTATTTTCTGGTCAAGCTTGGACTGAGAATATCTTAATACTTCATTCAAAATTACTTCTCCAACCTTCATAATGTTTTGTATTCTGAATAGACGCTTGATTAGCTTCACTGGATGCCTCTTAAATTAGCTAAGGTGCTTGGTTATCCGCTAGGCACATTCACACGGCTGTCAAACTAGTAGCATTCTGACCAGTTGGCGTATTATGCTTCTTTCATCCTCTTAATGGCCGAGTTAGGATTCGATGTCTTAATGAAACTTGTAGATATGCATATTAGCTTTAAAACAAAACCAGTTTCATCCAATTCGGATACCTATAGCTTAATATATGGCCCTCAGACGCTACAAAGGTATGACTGTCAGGAACAACATGACGTCACCAACTTACGGATGCAATTTGACAGAGATAGAGATCGACTTCGCTCTTGACCTCTTCAAGAGAGTTGCGGATATTTCACTAAGCCTTCCAACGATACCAAGATCGATGCTTTTGAACACCTAAAGCTCCAGAAAATTTCAGCAAACGCTTGCATGTTCCGATTGTCACGAACAGTGCCACATCTCAAGCTTGAAGAAGGAATTTCACTCAGATCGGGATTGGTTTAGATCTCGACTCTTCCAGGAAACCTGTAGGTATTTATCTTATCTTTCTAAAAAATCCAAGATCACTTCATTTCGACGAGCGTACCTCAAAATACGGCGTTTCGGAGGCTTGATTATTGGCAGCAGGCGCTTGACTTCAATCTTAAGTGTTTTTGCTTTGGCAGCATTTGTACTTTTGTTTTTATTCACGGTTGTCTTCTCTTTATTCTATTACAATTGCTTAAGCTTTTGTGTTCTTCTATTATAGTACTTGATGCTTCAGGACTTTATAGAAAATCGTACCTCGTTTTCTGGTCAAGCTTGGACTTTGAATATATTAATACTTCATTAAAAATTTCTGGTCAGCCTTCATAATGTTTGTATTCTAAATAGACGCTTGATTAGCTTCACCGGACTCTTCTTAAATTAGCTAAGGCTCTTGGTTATCCACTGGGCACATTCACAAGGCTGTTTAACTCGTAGCATTCTGAGCAGTTAGCCTATTATGCTTATTTGACCCTCTTAATGCAAGAATTAGGATTCGATGTCTTCATGAAACGTGTAGATATGGATATTAGCTTTAATCAGACACTAGTTTCATCCAATTCGGACACCTACAGCTCAATATATGGTCATCAAATGCAACAAAGTATGACTGTCAGGAACAACATCACGTCACCAATTTACGGATGCAATTTGACAAAGATAGAGATCGATTTCGCTCTTGACCTCTTCATGAGAGTTGCGGATATTTCTCTAAGCCTTCCAACGATACGAAGATCGATGCTTTTGAACCCCTAAAGCACTAGAAATTGTCAGCAGACTCTTGCATGTTCTGATTGTCACGAACAGTGCCACATCTCAAGCTTGAAGAAGGAATTTCACTCTGATCGGGATTGGTTCAGATCTCGACTCTTGCAGGAAACCTATAGGTATTTATCTTATCTTTCTAAAAAATCCAAGATCACTTCATTTCGACGAGCGTACCTCAAAATACGGCGTTTCGGAGGCTTGATTATTGGCCGCAGGCGCTTGACTTCAATCTTAAGTGTTTTTGCTTTTGCAACATTTGTACTTTTGTTTTTATTGACGCTTGTCTTCTCTTTCTTCTAATACAATTGCTCAAGCTTTTGTGTTCTTCTATTACAGTACTCGATGCTTCAGGACTTTATAGAAAATGGTACTTCATTTTCTGGTCACGCTTGGACTTTGAATATCTTAATACTTCATTCAAAATTACTTCTCCAGCCTTCATAATGTTTGTATTCTGAACATACGCTTGATTAGCTTCACCAGGCGCTTCTTAAATTAGCGAAGGCGCTTGGTTATCCACCGGGCACATTCACAATGCTATTTAACTCGTTACATTCTGACCAGTGAACGTATTATGCTTCTGAGACCCTCTTAAAGGCCGAATTAGGATTCGATGTCTTCATGAAACGTGTAGATATGGATATTAGCTTTAATGAGACAATGGTTTCATCCAATTCGGACACCTAAAGCTTAATGTATGGTCATCAAACGCTACAAAGGTTTGACTGTCAGGAACAACATCACGTCACCAACTTATGGATGCAATTTGACAAAGATAGAGATCGATTTCGCTCTTGACCTCTTCACGAGAGTTGCGGATATCTCTCTAAGCCTTCCAACGATACCAAGATCGATGCTTTTGAACCCCTAAAGTTATAGAAATTGTTAGCAGACTCGTGCATGTTCTGATTGCCACGAACAGTATCACATCTCAAGCTTGAAGAAGGAATTTCACTCAGATCGGGATTGGTTCAGATCTCGACTTCTCCAGCAAACATGTAGGTATTTATCTTATCTTTCTAAAAAAACCAATATCACTTCATTTCGACTAGCATACCTCAAAATACGACGTTTTGGATGCTTGATTATCGGCAGCAGGCGCTTGACTTCAATCTTCAGTGTTTTTGCTTTTGCAGCATTTTTACTTTTGTTTTTATTCACGCTTGTCTTCTCTTTCTTCTATTACAATTGCTTGAGCTTTTGTGTTCTTCTATTATAGTACTTGATGCTTCAGGACTTTATAGAAAATGGCACCTCGTTTTCTGGTCAAGCTTGGACTTTGAATATATTAATACTTCATTCAAAATTACTTCTCCAGCCTTCATAATGTTTGTATTCTAAATAGATGCTTGATTAGCTTCACCGGACGCTTCTTAAATTTGCTAAGGCGCTTGGTTATTCACTGGGCGCATTCATAAGACTGTTTAACTCGTAGCATTCTTAGCAGTTAGCGTATTATGCTTATTTTACCCTCTTAATGCACGAATTAGGATTCGATGTCTTCATGAAACGTGTAGATATGGATTTTTTCTTTTAATGAGACACTGGTTTCATCCAATTCGGACACCTACAGCTGAATATATGGTCATTAGACGCTACAAAGGTATGAGTGTCAGGAACAGAATCACGTCACCAACTTACGGATGCAATTTGACAAAGATAGAGATCGATTTGGCTCTTGACCTCTTCATGAGAGTTGTAGATATTTCTCTAAGCCTTCGAAAGATACCAAGATCGATGCTTTTGAACATCTATAGCTCCAGAAATTGTCGGCAGACGCTTGCATGTTCTGATTGTCACGAAAAGTACCACATCTCAAGCTTGAAGAAGGAATTTCACTCAGATCGGGATTGGTTCAGATCTCGACTTCACTAGGAAACCTGTAGGTATTTATCTTATCTTTCTAATAAAACCAAGATCACTTCATTTCGACGATCGTACCTCAAAATACGATGTTTCAGAGGCTTGATTATCGGCAGCAAGCTCTTGACTTCAATCTTCAGTGTTTTTTCTTTTGCAGCATTTGTACTTTTGTTTTTATTCACGCTTGTCTTCTCTTTCTTCTATTACAATTGTTGAAGATTTTGTGTTCTTCTATTACAGTACTTGATGCTTCTGGACTTTATAGAAAATGGTACCTTATTTTCTGGTCAAGCTTAGACTTTGAATATCTTAATACTTCATTCGAAATTACTTCTCCAGCCATCATAATGTTCTGTATTCTGCGCAGATGCTTGATTAGCTTCACCGGAGGATTCTTAAATGAGCTAAGGCGCTTGGTTATCCACTGGGCACATTCACAAGGCTGTTTAACTCGTTGCATTCTGACCATTGAGTGTATTATGCTTCTTAGACCCTCTTAAAGGCCGACTTAGGATTCGATGTCTTCATGAAACGTGTAGATATGGGTATTAGCTTTAATGAGACACTAGTTTCATCCAATTCAGACACCTAAAGCTAAATATATGGTCATCAGATGCTATAAGGTATGACTTTCAGGAACAACATCACGTCACCAACTTACAGATGCAATTTGGCAAAGATAGAGATCGATTTCGCCCTTGACCTCTTCATGAGGGTTGCGGATATTTCTCTAAGCATTCCAACGATACCAAGATCGATGCTTTTGAACACCTAAAGCTCCAGATGTAACGCCTCGATTTTCATGTTTTCTATTTCTTTAGTATTTTAATGTCTTTATTTTATTCGAGGTCTTAGGAATGGAAATAAAATATTCTGAGACCATAGTCATGCTCGACGACATCGTAGGAAGCTACAATTAAGTTTTGAGTCGAAAACTCAAACGGAGTCCGGTCTGCGTTTTTACACTGACAGTATGATTTTACTGCTCAGAAGACCTCAGATGGATCCGTGAACGAGACAATAAGTCTTAGAATTCGATTCTCTACGTTTTGGTTAAATTTCATAAAAATTTCAGAAAAATCACTTCCTGACCTTCGTTCAGGCGGAATCCTCAATCGGGTGACGAACGAAGCCACATATGGATTTATCGGGACTCGCCAACAGATAACCTTGATACCACATCATCCCTGGACACTTGGGGGAGTATGCCAGGGTCGTCATTACGTTCGGAAATATCTGGACGCAAAATGACCAAAATGCCCCTAACCTTAGTCTTTTACACTTTTACCATTATACCCTTTTGGCAAATGACCTTTTTACCCTTAAGTGAGCTTTTAAGAGGCTGAACTCAGCCCCTCACTCTCTCATTTTCGCACAGCCCCTCATCCTTAGAAGCTCCATAATTGTTCTTGAGAGAAAACCCCATTGTTGGTCTTGAAGCTCCTTGAGTTTTTGTTGGAATCACTTGATTCCTTGAGCAATCTTCCTTCATTTCAAGGTAAGATGACTTCTATGACCTCTTAGCTTCTTGAATCTTTCTTTATTTCAAGATCAATCTTCATTTTTATGAAAAGAATTTCTTAGATCCAAAACTTTGAAAATCCATAGGAAATTGTAGAAAAATCCTTTTGAGGTAAGACCAAGTTCTTTGAACTCACATCATCAATCTCTACCTAAACCCAAGAGCTTATGATTCAACTCTCATCACAGCTCAAAAAGCATTTTTGGCCGAACCCTACTTGAAGATGATGAATAGTGTTTTCATCAATTTTTGATTTTAACACTTGATTTCATCCTTAGCTTTCCTAATGCCTTTGAATCCATGAAATGGAAAACCAAAACCAATTCCTAACCTTTTTAACCTAGGGTGGCCGAAATCCTCTTTGTTAGAATAGTTGAGATTGGCTTTGATTGTTGTTTAATGTTGGATTGTTGTGTTGTGTAGTTATTGACGATTGCCAGGAGGTTCACAAACCGATCAACCGACTTTGATCCGGGAATCTGTGCAACACCCTTTCCCGAGTGCCACATTCCCGAACGTTTATAAGGCCGAAAATATTCATTAATGCGGAAAATACGGTTTTCTTTTTTTTTTTTCTTCTTTTCACAAGATGCAATGGGATTTAGTAAAGGTAAATAATACTAATAAACGAACTTAGGTTCACCATGCATTTCTAGAACATACCACAGAACAGAAACAGAAATAGAAACGTCAACATTATTATATACAGACATAGGTCTAATGTATAACTGACATAAAAGATACAATAAGTACTAGGAGTTGTAGCTCCCAAAAGGTACTATAAAAACTGACATAGTCTGGCCGACAACAAAACTAGACCACAAAAAGAAGGTCCGCCTCAGGGCTCAAGGAAACTACTGGGCTGAACCATCGTCACGTCCATCTGTTCAAACAGCAACAGCAAGTACCAACAGAAAACATACAGATATGGGTGAGATTCCCGTTCATCAACACAACAAAACAGCAGTAGTAAAAACGGGACGACTCACCAAGTAACAGCGTACCCAACATGCTTACAAGAATTCTCAATGTCAAACATATTAAGCAGTTGACGGCATAATATCATGTTAAGCAGTTAACAGTATAATATAAGGTACTCTTAAACAGTACAACGATGTATAACAGTAAATGTAAACATCAATAGCTATGCAATGCAATGCAATGTAGATGACTCAATGTCAATGTCACTGGGTACTACTCTGACCCCTACTCCATGGAGCTAACAAAACGTCGGAGAGAGTGAATGGGAGGACATGTTCCGTGCGCGCCAGCCTTGGGCAAGATGCTACAACATTCGTAACGTGCACGTATCTGGCTTTTACGGAAACACTCTCGACCAAACATGAAAAGTACGGCATCTAGTAGAGGATATCAGTGTATTGCACGGATTCGCCACGACACAGAAGAGCTACCAACTGGTCACATGTAAGCCCTTCCAACCCTGATACCTCCAGAAAGACCATTGAAGATCATCACCGTAAGATTCGCACCCGCATCAAGGTGTAAGCTCAACTCCTAGGCTCAAGGCCTTACGACTATGCAAATGAAATGCCAATGCTTACACAAAGCAGATGCGATCAAGCAATGTCTATCCCCAGGATAAACCTCGAAGTCTACTAAGGTTCTTTTCCTTAGGAACTATACGTGTCTTTTGAAAACAAAACCTTTATCCACCGGATAAATCTCGTGATTCCTCCGGGATCGAGTCATCACAAGACTGAAACAATTGAACGACTGATCGGGATCCGAATCACCGGTCCGTCATCGAACTACTGTTTCAAAACCCAAAACGTTTGTAAACCAGAACAACTTCTCAATTAAAAACTCATTTGATTTGAAACAATTTTTGAAACACTTACTTACTCTATTTTTAGCATTTTCTGAACATGGAATTCGCTTAGCGAAATTACATTCGCTTAGCGAAATTGAAACAATAATGCCTCTTTTGGAACTCCTCTGGATCGCTCGGCGAGACATAAATCGCATAGCGAAATGTATTGTATTCGCTTAGCGAATATGTATTCGCTTAGCGCAAGTACAGACGATTATACCTCTTTGGAAACACCTCTGGATCGCTCGGCGAAATAGAATTCGTGTAGCGAAATTTCACTTTATTCGCTTAGCGAGCATAATTTCGTTTAGCCAAATGGAGGCGGTTATACCTCTTTTGGAGACTTCTCTGGATCGCTCAGCGAGACGTAATTCGCGTAGCGAAACTCGTTTGGTTAGCTTAGCGAATATGAATTCGCTTAGCGAAAGTGAGGCAGTGATGCCCAACTTAGACATTCCCTGTTTTCACTTAGCGAAAGTAAATTCGCTTAGCGAATAGTTGCCTTAAAACAAGACATCAACCTTAGGGAACCATTTTGATTCTCTTCATGAAACCACTTCTTTTCTCATTTTGAGTCACTTGATTAGCTAGATGAACTAAGGATAAGGTATAAAACATGTTTCACTTTGGTGAAAACACTTTGAGATTTAATTCCATTCAAAGTCACTTAGGGTTTTTCTTTGAAAAACACAAGTTATTGAAAACACTTTCTTTACATCAAAACTTGACTTGTCCAAGAACTATTCATATCCTTCCTTTCCTCAAGGTCATGGCTAATAGCCAAGTAGGAATCAAAGTGAAGTTTTACTTCATCAACCAATCAAAGTATGGCTCACAATACTTACACAATCATGATAACCATAATACACATTACTACATCATAATCAAACATCCAAGTCCATCACATATTATGGTCTCATAATCAACAATAAAAGTCCATAATTGATCTAGTGATCAAAGTAGGTTTTCCAATATACATGAAAATGGTTTTTCATTCAATCATCTCACCATGACATTCTTGTTCTCCATGAGAACTTAACACATAAAAGTGCACCCAAACTAAAGGGTTTCACCCACACATAATTTAAACAACCATCTTCACCATCACCATCTTGGTGTGATGAGGTTCTTCTCCCCATACCTGTTGATGAGCAGATTCCCGGATCAAAGTCGGTTGATCGGTTTGTGAACCTCCTGATAATCGTCAACAACTACAACAATCCAACATTAAACAACAATCAAAGCCTATCTCAACTATCATAACAAAGAGGATTGCGGCCACCCTAGGTTAAAAGGTTAGGAATTGGTTTTGGTTTTCCATCTCATGGATTCTAAGACATTAGGAAAGCTAAGGATGAAATCAAGTGTTAAAAATCAAAAATTGATGAAAACACTATTCATCATCTTCAAGTAGGGTTCGGCCAAAAGTGCTTTTTGAGCTATGATGAGAGTTGAATCATAAGCTCTTAGTTTTAGGTAGAGATTGGTGATGTGAGTTCAAAGAACTTGGTCTTACCTCAAAAGGATTTTTCTACAATTTCCTATGGATTTTCAAAGTTTTGGATCTAAGAAATTCTTTTCATGAAAATGAAGATTGATCTTGAAATAAAGAAAGATTGAAGAGGCTAAGAGGTCATAGAAGTGATCTTACCTTGAAATGAAGGAAGATTGCCCAAGGAATCAAGTGATTCCAACAAGAACTCAAGCTTTTCAAGGTGAAAATGGAGTTTTCTCTCAAGAACAACTATGGAGCTTCTAAAGGAAGAGGGGCTGTGCGAAAATGATGAAGTGAGGGGCTGAGTTCAGCCTCTTAAAAGCTCACTTAAGGGTAAAAAGGTCATTTGCCAAAAGGGTATAATGGTAAAAGTGTAAAAGACTAAGGTTAGGGGCATTTTGGTCATTTTGCGTCCAGATATTTCCGAACGTCATGACGACTCTGGCATACTCTCCCAAGTGTCCTGGGATGATGTGATATCAAGATTATCTGTTGGCGAGTCCCGGTAAATCCATATGTAGCTCCGTTCGTCACCCGATTGAGGATTCCGCCCGAACGAAGGTCAGGAAGTGATTTTTCTGAAATTTTTACAAAATTTAACCAAAACGTAGAGAATCGAATTCTAAGACTTATTGTCTCGTTCACGGGTCCATCTGAGGTCTTCTGAGCAGTAAAATCATACTGTCAGTGTAAAAACGCAGACCGGACTCCGTTTGAGTTTTCCACTCAAAACTTAATCGTAGCTTCCTACGATATCGTCGAGCATGACTATGGTCTCGGAATATTTTATTTCCATTCCTAAGACCTCAAATAAAATAAAGACATTAAAATACTAAAGAAATAGAAAACGTGAAAATCGGACTTTATAGAAAACGTGAAAATCGGACTTTTGTGTTCTTCTATTACAGTATTTGATTCTTCAGGACTTTATAGAAAATGGTACCTCATTTTCTGGTCAAGCTTGGACTTTGAATATCTCAATACTTCATTCAAAATTACATCTCCAACCTTCATAATGTTTTGTGTTCTGAATAGATGCTTGACCTCTTAAATTAGCTAAGATGCATGGTTATCCGCTGGGCACATTCACAAATCTGTCAAACTAGTAGCATTCTGACCAGTTAGGGTATTATGCTTCTTTGATCCTCTTAATGGCCGAATTAGGATTCGATGTCTTAATGAAACTTGTAGATATGGATATTAGCTTTAAAAAGACACCGGTTTCATCCAATTTGGACAATTATATCTCAATATATGGCCATCAGACGCTAAAAAGGTATGACTGTCAAGAACAACATCACGTCACCAACTTACGGATGCAATTTGACAAAGATAGAGATCGATTTCACTCTTGACCTCTTCATGAGAGTTGCGGATATTTTTCTAAGCCTTCCAACGATATCAAGATCGATGCTTTTGAACACCTAAACCTCCAGAAATTGTCAGCAGTCGCTTGCATGTTCTGATTGTCATGAACAATATCGCATCTCAAGCTTGAAGAAGGAATTTCACTCAGATCGGGATTGGTTCAGATCTCGACTTCTCCAGGAAACATGTAGGTGTTTATCTTATCTTTCTAACAAAACCAAAATCACTTCATTTCGACTAGCGTACCTCAAAATACGACGTTTCAGAGGCTTCATTATTGGCAGCAGGCGCTTGACTTCAATCTTCAGAGTTTTTGCTTTTGCAGCTTCTGTATTTTTGTTTTTATTCACGCTTGTCTTCTCTTTCTTCTATTAGAATTGCTTAAGCTTTTGTGTTCTTCTATTACAGTACTTGATGCTTTAGGACTTTATAGAAATAGGTACCTTATTTTCTGGTCAAGCTTGGACTTTGAATATCTTAATACTTCATTCAAAGTTACTTCTCCAGCCTTCATAAAGTATGTATTCTGAATAGACGCTTGATTAGCTTCACCGGACGCTTCTTAAATTAGCTAAGGCGTTTGGTTATCCACTGGGCACATTCACAAGGCTGTTTAATGAGACACTAGTTTCATCCAATTCGGACACCTACAGCTCAATATATGGTCATCAGACGCTACAAAGGTATGACTGTCAGGAACAACATCACGTCACCAACTTACGGATGCAATTTGACAAAGATAGAGATCGATTTCGCTCTTGACCTCTTCATGAGAGTTGCAGATAGTTCTCTAAGCCTTCCAACGATAACAAGATCGATGCTTTTGAACACCTAATGCTCCAGAAATTATAAACAGACGCTTGCATGTTCTGATTGTCACGAACAGTATCACATCTCAAGCTTGAAGAAGGAATTTCACTCAGATCGAGATTGGTTCAGATCTTGACTTCTCCAGGAAAGTTGTATTTATTCACGTTATCTTTCTAACAAAACCAAGATCACATCATTTTGGCAAGCGTACCTCAAAATACAACGTTTCGGACGCTTGATTATTGGCAACAAGCGCTTGACTTCAATCTTCAATGTTTTTGCTTTTGTAGCTTTTGTACTTTTGTCTTTATTCAGGCTTCTCTTCTCTTTCTTCTATTAGAGTTGCTGAAGCCTTTATCTTCTACTATTACAATACTTGAGGTTTCCGAACTTTATGGAAAAGGTACCTCGATTTCTGGTCAAGCTTGGACTTTGAATATCTTAATACTTGATTCGAAATTACTTCTCCAGCCATCATAATGTTCTGTATTCTGAGTAGACGCTTGACTAGCTTCACTGGAGGATTCTTAAATGAGCTAAGGCGCTTGGTTATCTACTGGGCACATTCACAACGCTGTTTAACTCGTTGCATTCTCACCATTGAGCGTATTATGCTTCTTAGACCCTCTTAAAGGCCGAATTAGGATTCGATGTCTTCATGAAACGTGTACATATGGATATTAGCTTTAATGAGACACTGCTTTCATCTAATTCGAACACCTACAGCCCAATATATGATCATCAGACGCTACAAAGGTACGACTGTCAGGAACAACGTCACGTCACCAACTTACGGATGCAATTTGACAAAGATAGAAATCGATTTCGCTCTTGACCTCTTCATAGAGTTGTAGATATTTATCTAAGCCATCCAACGATACCAAGATCGATGCTTATGAACACCTAAAGCTCCAGAAATTGTCAGCAGACGCTTGCCTGTTCTGATTGTCACGAACAGTATAGCATCTCAAGCTTGAAGAAGGAATTTCACTCAGATCGGGATTGGTTCAAAGCTCGACTTCCTCAAGAAACATTTAGGCATTTATCTTTTCTTTCTAATAAGACCAAGATCACTTCATTTGGATGAGCGTACCTCAAAATACTTTTCGGAGGCTTGATTATCGGCAGCAGGCACTTGACTTCAATCTTCTGTGTTTTTGCTTTTGCATCATTTGTACTTTTGTTTTTATTCTCGCTTGTCTTCTCTTTCTTCTATTACAATTGCTGAGGCTTTTGTGTTCTTCTATTACAGTATTTGATTCTTCAGGACTTTATAGAAAATGGTACCTCATTTTCTGGTCAAGCTTGGACTTTGAATATCTTAATACTTCATTCAAAATTACTTGTCCAGCCTTCATAAAGTTTGTATTCTGAATTGACGCTTGATTAGCTTCACCGGAAGATTCTTAAATTAGCTAAGGCGCATGGTTATCCATTGGGCACATTCACAAGGCTGTTTAACTCGTAGCATTCTTAGCAGTTAGCGTATTATGCTTATTTGACCCTCTAAGTGCACAAATTAGGATTCGATGTCTTAATGAAACTTGTAGATATGGATATTAGCTTTAATGAGACACTGGTTTCATGCAATTCGGACACCTATATGGTCATCAGACGCTACAAAGGTATGACTGTCAGGAACAACATCACGTCACCAACTTACGAATGCAATTTGACAAAGATAGATATCGATTTCGCTCTTGACCTCTTCATGAGAGTTGCGGATATTTCTATATGCCTTCCAACGATACCAAGATCGATGCTTTTGAACACCTAAAGCTCCTGAAATTGTAAGCAGACGCTTGCATGTTCTGATAGTCACGAACAGTATCACATCTCACCTTGAAGAAGGAATTTCACTTAGATCGGGATTGGTTCAGATCTCGACTTCACCAGGAAACCTGTAGGTATTTATCTTATCTGTCTAATAAAACCAAGATCACTTCATTTCGATGAGTGTACCTCAAAATACGACGTTTTGGAGGCTTGATTATCGGCAGCAGGCGCTTGACTTCAATCTTCAGTGTTTTTGCTTTTGCAGCATTTGTACTTTTGTTTTTATTCACGCTTGTCTTCTCTTTCTTCTATTACAATTGCAGAAGCTTTTGTGTTCTTCTATTACAATACTTGATGCTTTAGGACTTTATAGAAAATGGTACCTCATTTTCTGCTCAAGCTTGGACTTTGAATATCTTAATACTTCATTCAAAATTACTTCTCCAGCCTTCATAATGTTTGTATTCTGAATAGACCCTTGATATGCTTCACCAGAGGATTCTTAAATAAGCTAAGGTGCTTGGTTATCCACTGGGCACATTCACAAGGCTGTCAAACTAGTAGCATTCTGACCAGTTAGCGTATCATGCTTATTTGATCCTCTTAATGGCTGAATTAGGATTCGATGTCTTAATGAAACTTGTAGATATGGATATTATCTTTAAAATGACACCGGTTTCATCTAATTCGGACACCTATAGCTCAATATAGGGCCATTAAACGCAACAAAGGTATGACTATCAGGAACAACATCACGTCAACAACTTACGGATGCAATTTGACAAAGATAGACATCGATTTCGATTTTGACCTCTTCATGAGAGTTGCGGATATTTCTATATTCCTTCCAAAGATACCAAGATTGATGCTTTTGAACACCTAAAGCTCCAGAAATTGTAAGCAGACGCTTGCATGTTCTGATTGTCACGAACAGTATCACATCTCACCTTGAAGAAGGAATTTCACTCAGATCGAGATTGGTTCAGACCATGACTTCTCCAGGAAACATGTATTTATTTATCTTATCTTTCTAACAAAACCAAGATCAGTTCATTCCGGCGAGCGTACCATAAAATATGACGTTTCGGACGCTTGATTATTGGCAGCAGGCGCTTGACTTCAATCTTCAGTGTTTTTCTTTTTGCAGATTTTGTACTTTTGTCTTTATTTGTGCTTCTCTTCTCTTTCTTCTATTAGAGTTACTGAAGCCTTTGTCTTCTACTATTATAATGCATGATGTTTCCGAACTTTCTGGAAACGGGTACCTCGTTTTCTGGTCAAGCTTGGACTTTGAATATCTTAATTCTTCATTCGAAATTACTTCTCCAGCCATCATAATGTTCTGTATTCTGAGTAGACGCTTGATTAGCTTCACCGAAGGATTATTAAATGAGCTAAGGCACTTGGTTATCCACTGGGCACATTCACACGGCTGTTTAACTCGTTACATTCTGACCAGTGAGCGTATTATGCTTCTTAGACCCTCTTAAAGGCCGAATTAGGATTCGATGTCTTCATGTAACGTGTAGATATGGATATTAGCTTTATTGAGACACTTATTTCATCAATTCGGACACCTAAAGCTCAATATATTGTCATCAGATGCTACAAAGCAGTGACTGTCAGGAACAACATCACGTCACCAACTTACGGATGCAATTTGACAAAGATAGAGATCGATTTCGCTCTTGATCTCTTCACGAGTGTTGCGGATATTTCTCCTAGCTTTCCAACGATACCAAGATCGATGCTTTTGAACACCTAAAGCTCCAGTAATTGTCAGCAGACGCTTGCATGTTCTGATTGTCATGAATAGTATCGGATCTCAAGCTTGAAGAAGGAATTTCACTCAGATTGGGATTGGTTCAGATCTCGATTTCTCCAGGAAACATTTAGGTATTTATCTTATCTTTCTGGTCAAGCTTGGACTTTGAATATCTTCATACTTCATTCAAAATTACTTCTCCAGCCTTCATAAAGTTTGTATTCTGAATAGACGCTTGATTAGCTTCACTGGACGCTTCTTAAATTAGCTAAGGCGCTTGGTTATCCACTAGGCACATTCACAAGGCTGTTTAACTCATAGCATTCTTAGCAATTAGCGTATTATGCTTATTTGACCCTCTTAAAGCACGAATTAGGATTCGATGTCTTCATGAAACGTGTAGATATGGATATTAGCTTTAACGAGACACTAGTTTCATCCAATTCGGACGCCTACAGCTCAATATATGGTCATCTGACGCTACAAAGGTATTATTGTCAGGAACAACATCACATCACCAACTTACGGATGCAATCTGACAAAGATTGAGATCGATTTCGCTCTTGACCTCTTCATGAGAGTTGTAGATATTTCTCTAAGCCTTCCAACGATACCAAGATCGATGCTTTTGAACACCTAAAGCTCCAGAAATTGTCAGCAGACGCTTCCATGTTCTGATTGTCACGAACAGTACCACATGTCAAGCTTGAAGAAGGAATTTCACTTAGATTGGGATTGGTTCAGATCTCGACTTCACCAGAAAACCTGTAGGTATTTGTATTATCTTTCTAATAAAACCAAGATCACTTCATTTCGACGAGCGTACCTCAGAATACGATGTTTCGGAGGCTTGATTATCGGCAGTAAGCGCTTGACTTCAATCTTCAGTGTTTTTTCTTTTGCAGCATTTGTACTTTTGTTTTTATTCACGCTTGTCTTCTCTTTCTTCTATTACAATTGCTGAAGCTTTTGTGTTCTTCTATTACAGTACTTGATACTTCAGGTCTTTATAGAAAATGGTACCTGATTTTCTTGTCAAGCTTGGACTTTGAATATCTTAATACTTCATTCGAAATTACTTCTCCAGCCATCATAATGTTCTGTATTCTGAGTAGGCGCTAAATTAGCTTCACCGGAGGATTCTTAAATGAGCTAAGGCGCTTGGTTATCCACTGGGCACAATCACAAGGCTGTTTAACTCGTTGCATTCTGACCATTGAGCATACTATACTTCTTAGACCCTCTTAAGGGCCGAATTAGGATTCGATGTCTTCATGAAACGTGTAGATATGGGTATTAGCTTTATTGAGACACTGGTTTCCTTCAATTCGAACACATAAAGCTCAATATATGGTAATCAGACGCTACAAAGGTATGACTGTCAGGAACAACATCACGTCACCAACTTACGGATGCAATTTGGCAAAGATAGAGATCGATTTCGCTCTTGACCCCTTCATGAGAGTTGCGGATATTTCTCTAAGCCTTCCAACGATCCCAAGATCGATGCTTTTGAACACCTAAAGCTCCAGAAATTGTCAGCAGACGCTTGCCTGTTCTGATTGTCACGAACAGTACCACATCTCAAGCTTGAAGAAGGAATTTCACTCAGATTGGGATTGGTTCAGATCTCAACTTCTTCAGGAAACATGTAGGCATTTATCTTAACTTTCTAATAAAACCAGGATCACTTCATTTGGACGAGTGTACCTCAAAATACTTTTCGGAGGCTTGATTATCGGCAGCAGGCACTTGACTTCAATCTTCTGTGTTTTTGCTTTTGCATCATTTATACTTTTGTTTTTTTTCACGCTTGTCTTCTCTTTCTTCTATTACAATTGCTGAAGCTTTTGTGTTCTTCTATTACAGTATTTGATGCTTCAGGACTTTATAGAAAATGGTACCTCATTTTCTGGTCAAGCTTGCACCTTGAATATCTTAATACTTCATTAAAAATTACTTCTCCAGTCTTCATAAAGTTTGTATTCTGAATAGACGCTTGATTAGCTTCACCGGACGCTTCTTAAATTAGCTAAGGCGCTTGGTCATCCACTGGGCATATTCACAAGGCTGTTTAACTCGTAGCATTCTAAGCAGTTAGCGTATTATGCTTATTTGACCCACTTAATGCACGAATTAGGATTCGATGTCTGAATGAAACTTGTAGATACGGATATTAGCTTTAATGAGACACTGGTTTCATCCAATTCGAACACCTACAGCTCAATATATGGTCCTCAGACGCTACAACTGTATGACTGTCAGGAACAACATCACGTCACCAACTTACGGATGCAATTTGACAAAGATAGAGATCGATTTCGCTCTTGACCTCTTCATGATAGTTGCAGATATTTCTCTAAGCCTTCCAACAACACCAAGATCGATGCTTTTGAACACCTAAAGCTCCTAAAATTGTCAGCAGACGCTTGCATGTTTTGATTGTCTTGAACAGTACCACATCTCAAGCTTGAAGAAGGAATTTCACTCAGATCGGGATTGGTTCAGATCTCGATTTCATCAGGAAACCTGTAGGTATTTATCTTATCTTTCTAATAAAATCAAGATCACTTCATTTCGACGAGCGTACTTCAAAATATGACGTTTCGGAGGCTTGATTATCGGCAACAGGCGCATGATTTCAATCTTCAGTGTTTTTGCTTTTGCAGTTACTTTTGTTTTTATTCACGCTTGTCTTCTCTTTCTTCTATTACAATTGCTGAAGCTTTTGTTTTCTACTTTTACAACACTTGATGCTTCAGGACTTTATAGAAAATGGTACCTTATTTTCTGGTCAAGCTTGGACTTTGAATGTCTTAATACTTTATTCGAAATTACTTCTCCAGCCATCATAATGTTCTGTATTCTGAGTAGACGCTTGGTTAGCTTCATCGGAGGATTCTTAAATGAGCTAAGGCGCTTGGTTATCCGCTGGGCACATTCACAAGGTTGTTTAACTCATTGCTTTCTGACCAGTGAGCGTATTATTCTTCTTAGACCCTCTTAAAGGCCGAATTAGGATTCGATGTCTTCATGAAACGTGTAGATATGGATATTACCTTTAATGAGACACGAGTTTCATCCAATTCGGACCGATACAGCACAATATATGATCATCAGACGCTACAAAGGTATGACTGTCAGGAACAACATCACGTCACCAACTTACGGATGGAATTTGACAAAGATAGATATCGATTTCGCTCTTGACCTCTTCATGAGAGTTGCGAAATTTCTCTAAGCCTTCCAACGATATCAAGATCAATGCTTTTGAACACCTCAAGCTCCAGAAATTGTCAGCAGACGCTTGCATGTTTTGATTGTCACGAACAGTACCACATCTCAAGCTTGAAGAAGGAATTTTACTCAGATCGGGATTGGTTCAGAGCTCGACTTCACCAGAAAACCTGTAGGTATTTATCTTATCATTCTAATAAAACCAAGATCACTTCATTTCGACGAGCGTACCTCAAAATAAGACTTTTCGGAGGCTTGATGATCGGCAGCAGACGCTTGACTTCAATCTTTAGTGTTTTTGCTTTTGCAACATTTGTACTTTTGTTTTTATTCACGCTTGTCTTCTCTTTCTTCTATTACAATTGCTGAAGCTTTGTGTTCTTCTATTACAGTACTTGATGCTTCAGGACATTATAGAAAATGGTACCTTATTTTCTGGTCAAGCTTGCACTTTGAATATCTTAATACTTCATTCGAAATTATTCTCCAGCCATCATAATGTTCTGTATTCTGAGTAGAAGCTTGATTAGCTTCACCAAAGGATTCTTAAGTGAGCTAAGGTGCTTGGTTATCCACTGGGCACATTCACAAGGCTATTTAACTCGTTGCATTCTGACTAGTGAGCGTTTTATGCTTCTTAGACCCTCTTAAAGGCCGAATTGGGATTCGATGTCTTCATGAAACGTGTAGATATGGATATTAGCTTTAATGAGACACTGGTTTCATCCAATTTGGACAGTTACAGCTCAATATATGATCATCGGACGCTACAAAGGTATGACTATCAGGAACAACATCACGTCACCAACTTACGGATGCAATTTGGCAAAAATAGAGATCGATTTCGCTCTTGACCTCTTCATGAGAGTTGCGGATATTTCTCTAAGCCTTCCAGTGATACCAAGATCGATGCTTTTGAACACCTAAAGCTCCAGAAATTGTCAGCAGACGCTTGCCTGTTCTGATTGTCACGAACAGTACCACATCTCAAGCTTGAAGAAGGAATTTCACTCAGATTGGGATTGGTTCAGATCTCAACTTCTCCAGGAAACATGTAGGCATTTATCTTAACTTTCTAATAAAACCAGGATCACTTCATTTGGACGAGCGTACCTCAAAATACTTTTCGGAGGCTTGATTATCGGCAGCAGGCACTTGACTTCAATCTTCTGTGTTTTTGCTTTTTCATCATTTATACTTTTGTTTTTTTTCACGCTTGTCTTCTCTTTCTTCTATTACAATTGCTGAAGCTTTTGTGTTCTTCTATTACAGTATTTGATGCTTCAGGACTTTATAGAAAATGGTACCTCATTTTCTGGTCAAGCTTGGACCTTGAATATCTTAATACATCATTAAAAATTACTTCTCCAGTCTTCATAAAGTTTGTATTCTGAATAGACGCTTGATTAGCTTCACCGGACGCTTCTTAAATTAGCTAAGGCGCTTGGTCATCCACTGGGCACATTCACAAGGCTGTTTAACTCGTAGCATTCTAAGCAGTTAGCGTATTATGCTTATTTGACCCACTTAATGCACGAATTAGGATTCGATGTCCGAATGAAACTTGTAGATACGGATATTAGCTTTAATGAGGCACTGGTTTCATCCAATTCGGACACCTACAGCTCAATATATGGTCCTCAGACGCTACAACTGTATGACTGTCACGAACAACATCACGTCACCAACTTACGGATGCAATTTGACAAAGATAGAGATCGATTTCGCTCTTGACCTCTTCATGATAGTTGCAGATATTTCTCTAAGCCTTCCAACAACACCAAGATCGATGCTTTTGAATACCTAAAGCTCCTGAAATTGTCAGCAGACGCTTGCATGTTTTGATTGTCTTGAACAGTACCACATCTCAAGCTTGAAGAAGGAATTTCACTCAGATCGGGATTGGTTCAGATCTCGACTTCATCAGGAAACCTGTAGGTATTTATCTTATCTTTCTAATAAAATCAAGATCACTTCATTTCGACGAGCGTACATCAAAATATGACATTTCGGAGGCTTGATTATCGGCAACAGGCGCATGACTTCAATCTTCAGTGTTTTTGCTTTTGCAGTTACTTTTGTTTTTATTCACGCTTGTCTTCTCTTTCTTCTATTACAATTGCTGAAGCTTTTGTGTTCTACTTTTACAACACTTGATGCTTCAAGACTTTATAGAAAATGGTACCTTATTTTCTGGTCAAGCTTGGACTTTGAATGTCTTAATACTTTATTCGAAATTACTTCTCCAGCCATCATAATGTTCTGTATTCTGAGTAGACGCTTGATTAGCTTCACCGGAGGATTCTTAAATGAGCTAAGGCGCTTGGTTATCCGCTGGGCACATTCACAAGGTTTATTTAACTCTTTGCTTTCTGACCAGTGAGCGTATTATTCTTCTTAGACCCTCTTAAAGGCCGAATTAGGATTCGATGTCTTCATGAAACGTGTAGATATGGATATTACCTTTAATGAGACAATAGTTTCATCCAATTCGGACAGATACAGCACAATATATGATCATCAGACGCTACAAAGGTATGACTGTCAGGAACAACATCACGTCACCAACTTACGGATGGAATTTGACAAAGATAGATATCGATTTCGCTCTTGACCTCTTCATGAGAGTTGCGGAATTTCTCTAAGCCTTCCAACGATATCAAGATCAATGCTTTTGAACACCTCAAGCTCCAGAAATTGTCAGCAGACGCTTGCATGTTTTGATTGTCACGAACAGTACCACATCTCAAGCTTGAAGAAGGGATTTTACTCAGATCGGGATTGGTTCAGAGCTCGACTTCACCAGAAAACCTGTAGGTATTTATCTTATCATTCTAATAAAACCAAGATCACTTCATTTCGACGAGCGTACCTCAAAATATGACTTTTCGGAGGCTTGATGATCGGCAGCAGACGCTTGACTTCAATCTTTAGTGTTTTTGCTTTTGCAACATTTGTACTTTTGTTTTTATTCACGCTTGTCTTCTCTTTCTTCTATTACAATTGTTGAAGCTTTTGTGTTCTTCTATTACAGTACTTGATGCTTTAGGACATTATAGAAAATGGTACCTTATTTTCTGGTCAAGCTTGCACTTTGAATATCTTAATACTTCATTCGAAATTATTCTCCAGCCATCATAATGTTCTGTATTCTGAGTAGAAGCTTGATTAGCTTCACCAGAGGATTCTTAAGTGAGCTAAGGTGCTTGGTTATCCACTGGGCACATTCACAAGGCTATTTAACTCGTTGCATTCTGACTAGTGAGCGTTTTATGCTTCTTAGACCCTCTTAAAGGCCGAATTAGGATTCGATGTCTTCATGAAACGTGTAGATATGGATATTAGCTTTAATGAGACACTGGTTTCATCCAATTTGGACAGTTACAGCTCAATATATGATGATCGGACGCTACAAAGGTATGACTATCAGGAACAACATCACATAACCAACTTACGGATGCAATTCGACAAAGATAGAGATCGATTTCGCTCTTGACCTCTTCATGAGAGTTGCGGATATTTCCCTAAGCCTTCCAACGATACCAAGATCGATGCTTTTGAACACCTAAAGCTCTAGAAATTGTCAGCAGACGCTTGCATGTTCTGATTGTCATGAACAGTATCGCATCTCAAGCTTGAAGAAGGAATTTCACTCAAATCGGGATTTGTTCAAATCTCGACTTCTCCAGGAAACATGCAGGTATTTATCTTATCTTTCTAATAAAAGCAAGATCTCTTCATTTCGATGAGCGTACATCAAAATACGAATTTTCGGACCCTTGATTATCGGCAGCAGGCGCTTGACTTCAATCTTCAGTGTTTTTGCTTTTGCAGCATCTGTATTTTTGTTCTTATTGTTGTCTTCTCTTTCTTCTATTACAATTGCAAAAGCTTTTTTGTTCTTCTATTACAGTACTTGATGCTTCAGGACTTTATAGAAAATGGTACCTTATTTTCTGGTCAAGCTTGGACTTTGAATATCTTAATACTTCATTCAAAATTACTTCTCCAACCTTCATAATGTTTTGTATTCTGAATAGACGCTTGATTAGCTTCGCTGGACGCTCTTAAATTAACTAAGGTGCGTGGTTATCCGCTGGGCACATTCCCAAGGCTGTCAAACAAGTAGCATTCTGACCAGTTAGCGTATTATGCTTCTTTGATCCACTTAATTGCCGAATTAGGATTCGATGTCTTAATGAAACTTGCAGATATGGATATTATCTTTAAAAATTAATCGGTTTCATCCAATTCGGACACATAAAACTCAATATATGGCCATTAGACGCTACAAAGGTATGACTATCAGGAACAACATCACGTGACCAATTTACGGATGCAATTTGACAAAGATAGAGATCGATTTCGCACTTGGCCTCTTAATGAGAGTTGCGGATATTTCTTCAAGCCGTCAAACGATACCAAGATCGATGCTTTTGAACACCTAAAGATCCAGAAATTTTCAGCAGACGTTTGCTTGTTCTGATTGCCACGAACAGTACCACATGTCAAGCTTGAAGAAGGAATTTCAGTCAGATCGGGATTGGTTCAGATCTCGACTTCTCAAGGAAACCTGTAGGTATTTATCTTATCTTTCTAACCAAACCAAGATCACTTCATTTCGACGAGCGTACCTCAAAATACGACGTTTCAGAGGCTTGATTATCGGCAGCAGGCGCTTGACTTCAATCTTCAGTGTTTTTACTTTTGCAGTATCTGTACTTTTGTTTTTATTCACGCTTGTCTTCTCTTTCTTCTATTAGAATTGTTGAAGCTTTTGTGTTCTTTTATTATAGTACTTGATGCCTTAGGACTTCATAGAAAATGGTACCTTATATTCTGAGTTGACGCTTGATTAGCTTCATCGGAGGATTCTTAAATTAGCTAAGGCGCTTGGTTATCCACTGGGCACATTCACAAGGCTGTTTAACTCGTTGCATTCTGACCAGTGAGCGTATTATGCATCTTAGACCCTCTGAAAGGCCGAATTAGGATTCGATGTCTTCATGAAACTTGTAGATATGGATATTAGCTTTATTGAGACACTGGTTTCATCCAATTCGAACACCTAAAGCTCAATATTTGGTCATCAGACGCTACAAATGTATGACTGTCAGGAACAACAGCACGTCACCAACTTACGGATGCAACTTGATAAAGATAGAGATCGATTTCGCTCATGACCTCTTCGTGAAAGTTGCGGATATTTCTCTAAGCCTTCGAACGATACAAATATCGATGCTTTTGAACACCTAAAACTCCAGAAATTGTCAGCAGATGCTTGCATGTTCTGATTGTCATGAACAACATCGCATCTCAAGCATGAAGAAGGAATTTCACTCAGATCGAGATTGGTTCAGATCTCGACTTCTCCAGGAAACCTGTAGGTATTTATCTTATCTTTCTAATAAAACAAAGATCACTTCATTTCGACAAGCGTACCTCAAAATACTTTTCGGAGGCTTGATTATCGGCAGCAGACACTTGACTTCAATCTTCAGTGTTTTTCCTTTTGCAGCATTTGTACTTTTGTTTTTATACACACTTCTCTTCTCTTTCTTCTATTACAATTGCTGAAGCTTTTGTGTTCTCCTATTACAGTACTTGATGCTTCAGGACTTTATAGAAAATGGTAGCTCATTTTCTGGTCAGGCTTGGACTTTAAATATCTTAATACTTCGTACAAAATTACTTCTCCAGCCATCATAAAGTTTGTATTCTGAATAGACGCTTGATTGGCTTCACTGGACGCTTCTTAAATTAGCTAAGGCGCTTGGTTATCCACTGGGCACATTCACAAGGCTGTTTAACTCGTTGCATTCTGACCAGTGACCGTATTATGCTTCTTAGACCCTCTTAAAGGCCGAATTAGGATTCGATGTCTTCATGAAACGTGTAGATATGGATATTAGCTTTAATGAGACAATGGTTTCATCCAATTCGGACATCTAAAGCTTAATATATGATCATCAGACGCTACAAAGGTATTACTGTCAGGAACAACATCACGTCACTAACTTACGGATTCAATTTGAAAAAAAAGATAGAGATCTCGATTTCGCTCTTGACCTCTTCATGAGAGTTGCAGATATTTCTCTAAGCCTTCCAACAATACCAAGATCGATGCTTTTGAGCACCTAAAACTCCAGAAATTGTCAGCAGACGCTTGCATGTTCTGATTGTCATGAATAGTATCGCATCTCAAGCTTGAAGAAGGAATTTCAGTCAGATCGGGATTGGTTCAGATCTCGACTTCTGCTGGACACAAGTAGGTATTTATCTTATCATTCTAACAAAACCAAGATCACTTCATTTCGACGAGCGTACATCAAAATACGACGTTTCGGACCCTTGATTATCGGCAGCAGGCGCTTGACTTCAATCTTCAGTGTTTTTGCTTTTGCAGCATCTGTACTTTTGTTTTTATTCACGCTTGTCTTCTCTTTCATCTATTAGAATTGCTGAAGCTCTTGTGTTCTTTTATTACAGTACTTGATGCCTCAAGACATTATATAAAATGGTGCCTTATTTTTTGGTCAAGCTTGGACTTTGAATATCTTAATACTTCATTCAAAATTACTTCTCCAGCCTTCATAAAGTTTGTATTCTGAATAAACACATGATTAGCTTCACTGGACGCATCTTAAATTCGCTAAGGTGCGTGGTTATCCGCTGGGCACATTCACAAGGCTGGCAAACTAGTAGCATTCGGACCCGTTAGCGTATTATGCTTCTTTGATCCTCTTAATGGCCGAATTAGGATTCGATGTCTTAATGAAACTTGTAGATATGGATATTAGCTTTAAAAAGACACCGGTTTCATCCAATTCGGACACATATAGCTCAATATATGGCCATCAGACACTACAAAGGCATGACTGTCAGGAACAACATCACGTCACCAACTTACAGATGCAATTTGATAAAGATAGAGATCGATTTCGCTTTTGACCTCTTCATGAGAGTTGCGGATATTTCTATAAGCCATCCAACGATACCAAGATCGATTCTTTTGAACAGCTAAAGCTCCAGAAATTGTAAGCAGACGCTTGCATGTTCTGATTGTCACGAACAGTACCACATCTCAAGCTTGAAGAAGGAATTTCACTCAGATGGGGATTGGTTCAGATCTCGATTTCTCCAGGAGACATGTAGTTATTTATCTTATCTTTCTAATAAAACCAAGATCACTTCATTTCGACGAGCGTACCTCAAAATACTTTTCGGAGGCTTGATTATTGGCAGCAGGCTCTTGACTTCAATCTTCAGTGTTTTTGGTTTTGCAGCATTTGTACTTTTGTTTTTATTCACGCTTGTCTTCTCTTTCTTCTATTACAATTGCGGAAGCTTTTGTGTTCTTCTATTACAGTACATGATACTTCAAGACATTATAGAAAATGGTACCTTATTTTTTGGTCAAGCTTGGACTTTGAATATCTTAATACTTCATTCAAAACTACTTCTCCAGCCTTCATAATGTTTGTATTCTGAATAGACGCATGATTAGCTTCACTGGACGCATCTTAAATTCGCTAAGGTGCGTGGTTATCCGCTGGGCACATTCACAAGGTTGTCAAACTAGTAGCATTCGGACCAGTTAGCGTATTATGCTTCTTTGATCCTCTTAACGGCCGCATTAGGATTCAATGTCTTAATGAAACTTGTAGATATGGATATTAGCTTTAAAAAGACACCGGTTTCATCCAATTCGGACACATATAGCTCAATATATGGCCATCTGACACTACAAAGGCATGACTGTCAGGAACAACATCACGTCACCAACTTACGGATGCAATTTGATAAAGATAGAGATCGATTTCGCTTTTGACCTCTTCATGAGAGTTACGGATATTTCTGTAAGCCTTCCAACGATACCAAGATCGATGCTTTTGAACACCTAAAGCTCCAGAAATTTTAAGCAGACACTTGCATGTTCTGATTGTCACGAACAGTATCACATCTCAAGCTTGAAGAAGAAATTTCACTCAGATCGGGATTGGTTCAGATCTCGACTTCTCTAGGAAACATGTATTAATTTATCTTATCTTTATAAAAAAACCAAGATCACTTCATTTCGGTGAGCGTACCTCAAAATACGACGTTTCGGATGCTTGATTATTGGCAGCAGGCACTTGACTTCAATCTTCAGTGTTTTTGCTTTTGCAGCTTTTGTACTTTTGTCTTTATTCGTGCTTCTCTTCTCTTTATTCTATTAGAGTTGTTGAAGCCTTTTTCTTCTACTATTACAATACTTGATGTTTCCGAACTTTATGAAAAGGGGTACCTCGTTTTCTGGTCATGCTTGGACTTTGAATATCTTAATACTTCATTCGAAATTAATTCTCCAGCCATCATAATGTTCTGCATTCTGAGTAGACGCTTGATTAGCTTCCCCGGAGGATTCTTAAGCAAGCTAAGGCGCTTGGTTATCCACTGGGCACATTCACAAGGCTGTTTAACTCGTTGCATTCTGACCAGTGAGCGTATTATGCATCTTAGACCCTCTTAAAGGCCGAATTAGGATTTGAAGTCTGAATGAAACGTGTAGATATGGATATTAGCTTTAATGAGACACTGGTTTCATCCAATTCGGACTCCTAAATCTCAATATATGCTCATCAGACGCTACAAAGGTATGACTGTCAGGAACAACATCACGTCACCAACTTACGGATGCAATTTGACAAAGGCAAAGATCGATTTCGCTCTTGAGCTCTTCACGAGAGTTGCGGATATTTCTCTAAGCCTTCCAACGATACCAAGATCGATGCTTTTGAACACCTAAAGCTCCAAAAATAGTCAGCAGACGCTTGCATATTCTGATTGTCATGAATAGTACCACATCTCAAGCCTGAAGATGGAATTTCACTCGGATCGGGATTGGTTCAGATCTCGATTTCTGCAGGAAACATGTAGGTATTTATCTTATCTTTCTAATAAAACAAAGATCACTTCATTTCGACAAGCTTACCTCAAAATAATTTTCGAAGGCTTGATTATCGGCAGCAGGCACTTGACTTCAATCTTCAGTGTTTTTCCTTTTGCAGCATTTGTACTTTTGTTTTTATTCACACTTCTCTTCTCTTTCTTCTATTACAATTGCTGAAGCTTTTGTGTTCTCCTAATACAGTACTTGATACTTCAGGACTTTATAGAAAATGGTACCTCATTTTCTGGTCAGGCTTGGGCTTTAAATATCTTAATACTTCGTTCAAAATTACTTCTCCAGCCATCATAAAGTTTGTATTCTGAATAGACGCTTGATTAGCTTCACTGGACGCTTCTTAAATTAGCTAAGGCATTTGGTTATCCACTGGACATATACACAAGGCTGTTTAACTCGTTGCACTCTGACCAGGGAGCATATTATGCTCCTTAGACCTCCTTAAAGGCCGAATTAGGATTCGATGTCTTTATGAAACATGTACATATGGATATTAGCTTTAAAAAAACACCGGTTTCATCCAATTCGGACACATATAGCTCAATATATGGGCATCTGACACTACAAAGGCATGACTGTCAGGAACAACATCACGTCACCAACTTACGAATGCATTTTTTGATAAAGATAGAGATCGATTTCGCTTTTGATGTCTTCATGAGAGTTGCAGATATTTCTATAAGCCTTCCAAGGATACCAAGATCGATTCTTTTGAACAGCTAAAGATCCAGAAATTGTAAGCAGACGCTTGCATGTTCTGATTGTCATGAACAGTACCACATCTCAAGCTTGAAGAAGGAATTTCACTCAGATCGGGATTGGTTCAGATCTCGATTTCTCCAGGAAACATGTAGTTATTTATCTTATCTTTCTAATAAAACCAAGATCACTTCATTTCGACGAGCGTACCTCAAAATACTTTTCGGAGGCTTGATTATTGGCAGCAGGCTCTTGACTTCAATCTTCAGTGTTTTTGCTTTTGCAGCATTTGTACTTTTGTTTTTATTCACGCTTGTCTTCTCTTTCTTCTATTACAATTGCGGAAGCTTTTGTGTTCCTTTATTACAGTACTTGATACTTCAGGACTTTATAGAAAATGGTACCTCATTTTCTGGTCAAGCTTGGACTTTGAATATCTTAATACTTTATTCAAAATTACTTCTCCAGCCTTCATAAAGTTTGTATTCTGAATAGACGCTTGATTAGCTTCACCGGACGCTTCTTAAATTAGCTAAGGCATTTGGTTATCCACTGGACATATACACAAGGCTGTTTAACTCGTTGCACTCTGACCAGGGAGCATATTATGCTCCTTAGACCTCCTTAAAGGCCGAATTAGGATTCGATGTCTTTATGAGACGTGTACATATGGATATTAGCTTTAAAAAGACACCGGTTTCATCCAATTCGGACACATATAGCTCAATATATGGCCATCTGACACTACAAAGGCATTACTGTCAGGAACAACATCACGTCACCAACTTACGGATGCATTTTTTGATAAAGATAGAGATCGATTTCGCTTTTGATGTCTTCATGAGAGTTGCAGATATTTCTATAAGCCTTCCAAGGATACCAAGATCGATTCTTTTGAACAGCTAAAGATCCAGAAATTGTAAGCAGACGCTTGCATGTTCTGATTGTCACGAACAGTACCACATCTCAAGCTTGAAGAAGGAATTTCACTCAGATCGGGATTGGTTCAGATCTCGATTTCTCCAGGAAACATGTAGTTATTTATCTTATCTTTCTAATAAAACCAAGATCACTTCATTTCGACGAGCGTACCTCAAAATACTTTTCGGAGGCTTGATTATTGGCCGCGGGCTCTTGACTTCAATCTTCAGTGTTTTTGCTTTTGCAGCATTTGTACTTTTGTTTTTATTCACGTTTGTCTTCTCTTACTTCAATTACAATTGCTGAAGCTTTTGTGTTCTTCTATTGCAGTATTTGATGCTTCAGGACTTTATAGAAAATGGTATCTTATTTTCTGGTCAAGCTTGGACTTTGAATGTCTTAGTACTTCATTCAAAATTACTTCTCCAACCTTCATAATGTTTTGTATTCTGAATAGACGCTTGATTAGCTTCACTGGATGCCTCTTAAATTAGCTAAGGTGCGTGGTTATCCGTTGGGCACATTCACAAGGCTTTCAAACTAGTAGCATTCTGACCAGTTAGCGTATTATGCTTCTTTGATCCTCTTAATGGCCGAATTAGGATTCGATGTCGTAATGAAACTTGTAGATATGGATATTAGCTTTAAAAAGACACCGGTTTCATCCAATTTGGACACCTATAGCTCAATATATGGCCATAAGATGCTACAATGGTATGACTGTCCGGAACAACATCACGTCACCAACTTACAGATGCAATTTGACAAAGATAGAGATCGATTTCGCTTTTGACCTCTTCATGAGAGTTACGGATATTTCAATAAGCCTTCCATCGTTACCAAGATCGATACTTTTGAACACCTAAAGCTCCAGAAATTGTAAGCAGACGCTTGCATGTTCTGATTGTCACGAGTAGTATCACATCTCAAGCTTGAAGATGGAATTTCACTCAGATCGAGATTGGTTCAGATCTTGACTTCTCTAGGAAACGTGTATTTATTTATCTTATCTCTATAAAAAAACCAAGATCACTTCATTTCGGTGAGCGTACCTCAAAATACGACGTTTCGGATGCTTGATTATTGGCAGCAGACACTTGACTTTAATCTTCAGTGTTTTTGCTTTTGCAGCTTTTGTACTTTTGTCTTTATTCGTGCTTCTCTTCTCTTTATTCAATTAGAGTTGCTCAAGCCTTTTTCTTCTACTATTACAATACTTGATGTTTCCGAACATTATGGAAAAGGGTACCTCGTTTTTTGGTCATGCTTGGACTTTGAATATCTTAATACTTCATTCGAAATTAATTCTGCAGCCATCATAATGTTCTGTATTCTGAGTAGACGCTTGATTAGCTTCACCGGAGGATTCTTAAAAAGCTAAGGCGCTTGGTTATCCACTGGGCACATTCACAAGGCTGTTTAACTCGTTGCATTCTGACCAGTGAGCGTATTATGCATCTTAGACCCTCTTAAAGGCCGAATTAGGATTTGAAGTCTTCATGAAACGTGTAGATACGGATATTAGCTTTAATGAGACACTGGTTTCATCCAATTCGGACTCCTAAATCTCAATATATGGTCATCAGACGCTACAAAGGTATGACTGTCAGGAACAACATCACGTCACCAACTTGCGGATGCAATTTGACAAAGACAAAGATCGATTTCGCTCTTGACCTCTTCACGAGAGTTGCGGATATTTCTCTAAGCCTTCCAACGATACTAAGATCGATGCTTTTGAACACCTAAAGCTCCAGAAATAGTGAGCAGACGCTTGCATATTTTGATTGTCATGAATAGTACCACATCTCAAGCCTGAAGAAGGAATTTCACTCAGATCGAGATTGGTTCAAATCTCGATTTCTGCAGGAAACATGTAGGTATTTATCTTATCTTTCTAATAAAACAAAGATCACTTCATTTTGATAAGCGTACCTCAAAAAAAATTTTGGAGGCTTGATTATTGGCAACAGGCACTTGACTTCAATCTTCAGTGTTTTTCCTTTTGCAGCATTTGTACTTTTGTTTTTATTCACACTTCTCTTCTCTTTCTTCTATTACAATTGCTGAAGCTTTTGTGTTATCCTATTACAGCACTTGATGCTTCAAGACTTTATAGAAAATGGTACCTCATTTTCTGGTCACGCTTGGACTTTAAATATCTTAATACTTCGTTCAAAATTACTTCTCCAGCCATCATAAAGTTTGTATTCTGAATAGACGCTTGATTAGCTTCACCGGACGCTTCTTAAATTAGCTAAGGCGCTTGGTTATCCACTGGGCACATTCACAAGGCTGTTTAACTCGTTGCATTCTGACCAGTGACCGTATTATGCTTCTTAGATCCTCTTAAAGGCCGAATTAGGATTCGATGTCTTCATGAAACGTGTAGATATGGATATTAGCTTTAATGGGACAATTGTTTCATCCAATTCGGACACCTAAAGCTTAATATATGATCATCAGACGCTACAAAGGTATTACTGTCAGGAACAACATCACGTCACCAACTTACGGATGCAATTTGAAAAAAAAGATAGACATCGATTTCGCTCTTGACCTCTTCATGAGAGTTGCAGATATTTTTCTATGCCTTCCAACAATACCAAGATCGATGCTTTTGAGCACCTAAAACTCCAGAAATTGTCAGCAGACGCTTGCATGTTCTGATTGCCATGAACAGTATCGCATCTCAAGCTTGAAGAAGGAATTTCACTCAGATCGGTATTGGTTCAGATCTCGACTTCTGCTGGAAACAAGTAGGTATTTATCTTATCTTTCTAAAAAAACCAAGATCACTTCATTTCGACGAGCATACATCAAAATACGACGTTTCGGACCCTTGATTATGGGCAGCAGGCGCTTGACTTCAATCTTCAGTGTTTTTGCTTTTGCAGCATCTGTACTTTTGTTTTTATTCACGCTTGTCTTCTCTTTCATCTATTAGAATAGCTGAAGCTCTTGTGTTCTTTTATTACAGTACTTGATGCCTCAGGACATTATAGAAGATGGTACCTTATTTTTTGGTCAAGCTTGGACTTTGAATATCTTAATACTTCATTCAAAATTACTTCTCCAGCCTTCATAAAGTTTGTATTCTGAATAGACGCATGATTAGCTTCAATGGACGCATCTTAAATTCGCTAAGGTGCGTGGTTATCCGCTGGGCACATTCACAAGGTTGTCAAACTAGTAGCATTCGGACCAGTTAGCGTATTATGCTTCTTTGATCCTCTTAATGGTTGAATTAGGATTCGATGTCTTAATGAAACTAGTAGATATGGATATTAGCTTTAAAAACACACCGGTTTCATCCAATTCGGACACATATAGCTCAATATATGGCCATCAGACACTACAAAGGCATGACTGTCAGGAACAACATCACGTCACCAACTTACGGATGCAATTTGATAAAAAAGATAGAGATCGATTTCGCTCGTGACATCGTCATGAGAGTTGCAGATATTTTTCTAAGCCTTCCAACAATACCAAGATCGATGGTTTTGAGCACCTAAAACTCCAAAAATTGTCAGCAGACGCTTGCATGTTCTGATTGTCATGAACAGTATCGCATCTCAAGCTTGAAGAAGGAATTTTACTCAGATCGGGATTGGTTCAGATCTCGACTTCTGCTGGAAACAAGTAGGTATTTATCTTAGCTTTCTAAAAAAACCAAGCTCACTTCATTTCGATGAGCGTACATCCAAATACGACGTTTCGGACCCTTGATTATCGGCAGCAGGCGCTTGACTTCAATCTTCAGTGTTTTTGCTTTTGCAGCATCTGTACTTTTATTTTTATTCACGCTTGTCTTCTCTTTCATCTATTAGAATTGCTGAAGCTCTTGTGTTCTTTTATTACGGTACTTGATGCCTCAGGACATTATAGAAAATGGTACCTTATTTTTTGGTCAAGCTTGGACTTTGAATATCTTAATACTTCATTCAAAATTACTTTTCCAGCCTTCATAAAGTTTGTATTCTGAATAGACGCATGATTAGCTTCACTGGACGCATCTTAAATTCGCTAAGGTGCGTGGTTATCCGCTGGGCACATTCACAAGGTTGTCAAACTAGTAGCATTCGGACCAGTTAGCGTATTATGCTTCTTTGATCCTCTTAATGGCCGAATTAGGATTCGATGTCTTAATGAAACTTGTAGATATGGATATTAGCTTTAAAAACACACCGGTTTCATCCAATTCGGACACATATAGCTCAATATATGGCCATCAGACACTACAAAGGCATGACTGTCAGGAACAACATCACGTCACCAACTTACGGATGCAATTTGATAAAAAAGATAGACATCGATTTCGCTCGTGACATCGTCATGAGAGTTGCAGATATTTTTCTAAGCCTTCCAACAATACCAAGATCGATGCTTTTGAGCACCTAAAACTCCAAAAATTGTCAGCAGACGCTTGCATGTTCTGATTGTCATGAACAGTATCGCATCTCAAGCTTGAAGAAGGAATTTCACTCAGATCGGGATTGGTTCAGATCTCGACTTCTGCTGGAAACACGTAGGTATTTATCATATCTTTCTAAAAAAAACCAAGATCACTTCGTTTCGACTAGCGTACATCAAAATACGACGTTTCGGACCCTTGATTATCGGCAGCAGGCGCTTGACTTCAATCTTCACTGTTTTTGCTTTTGCAGCATCTGTACTTTTGTTTTTATTCACGCTTGTCTTCTCTTTCATCTATTAGAATTGCTGAAGCTCTTGTGTTCTTTTATTACAGTACTTGATGCCTCAGGACATTATAGAAAATGGTACCTTATTTTTTGGTCAAGCTTGGACTTTGAATATCTTAATACTTCATTCAAAATTACTTCTCCAGCCTTCATAAAGTTTGGATTCTGAATAGACGCATGAGTAGCTTCACTGGACGCATCTTAAATTCGCTAAGGTGCGTGGTTATCCGCTGGGCACATTCACAAGGTTGTCAAACTAGTAGCATTCGGACCAGTTAGCGTATTATGCTTCTTTGATCCTCTTAATGGCCGAATTAGGATTCGATGTCTGAATGAAACTTGTAGATATGGATATTAGCTTTAAAAACACACCGGTTTCATCCAATTCGGACACATATAGCTCAATATATGGCCATCAGACACTACAAAGGCATGACTGTCAAGAACAACATCACTTCACCAACTTATGGATGCAATTTGATAAAGATAGAGATCGATTTCGCTTTTGACCTCTTCATGAGAGTTGCGGATATTTCTATAAGCCTTCGAACGATACCAAGATCGATTCTTTTGAACAGCTAAAGCTCCAGAAATTGTAAGCAGACGCTTGCATGTTCTGATTGTCACGAACAGTACCACATCTCAAGCTTGAAGAAGGAATTTCACTCAGATCGGGATTGGTTCAGATCTCGATTTCTCCAGGAAACATGTAGTTATTTATCTTATCTTGCTAATATAACCAAGATCACTTCATTTCGACGAGCGTACCTCAAAATACTTTTCGGAGGCTTGATTATTGGCAGCAGGCTCTTGACTTCAATCTTCAATGTTTTTGCTTTTGCAGCATTTGTACTTTTGTTTTTAGTCACGCTTGTCTTCTCTTTCTTTAAAAACACACCGGTTTCATCCAATTCGGACACCTAAAGCTGAATATATGATCATCAGACGCTACAAAGGTATTACTGTCAGGAACAACATCACGTCACCAACTTACGGATGCAATTTGAAAAAAAAGATAGAGATCGATTTCGCTCTTGACCTCTTCATGAGAGTTGCAGATATTTTTCTAAGCCTTCCAACAATACCAAGATCAATGCATTTGAGCACCTAAAACTCCAGAAATAGTCAGCAGACGCTTGCATGTTCTGATTGTCATGAATAGTATCGTATCTCAAGCTTGAAGAAGGAATTTCACTCAGATCGGGATTGGTTCAGATCTCGGTTTCTCCAGGAAACATGTAGTTATTTATCTTATCTTGCTAATAAAACCAAGATCACTTCATTTCGACGAGCGTACCTCAAAATACTTTTCGGAGGCTTGATTATTGGCAGCAGGCTCTTGACTTCAATTTTCATTGTTTTTGCTTTTGCAGCATTTGTACTTTTGTTTTAATTCACGCTTGTCTTCTCTTTCATCTATTAGAATTGCTGAAGCTCTTGTGTTCTTTTATTACAGTACTTGATGCCTCAGGACATTATAGAAAATGGTACCTTATTTTTTGGTCAAGCTTGGACTTTGAATATCTTAATACTTCATTCAAAATTACTTCTCCAGCCTTCAAAAAGTTTGTATTCTGAATAGACGCATGATTAGCTTCACTGGACGCATCTTAAATTCGCTAAGGTGCGTGGTTATCCGCTGGGCACATTCACAAGGTTGTCAAACTAGTATCATTCGGACCAGTCAGAGTACTATGCTTCTTTGATCCTCTTAATGGCGGAATTAGGATTCAATGTCTTAATGACACTTGTAGATATGGATATTAGCTTTAAAAAGACACCGGTTTCATCCAATTCGGACACATATAGCTCAATATATGGCCATCAGACACTACAAAGGGATGACTGTCAGGAACAACATCACGTCACTAACTTACGGATGCAATTTGATAAAGATAGAGATCGATTTCACTTTTGACCTCTTCATGAGAGTTACGGATATTTCTATAAGCCTTCCAACGATACCAAGATCGATGCTTTTGAACACCTAAAGCTCCAGAAATTGTAAGCAGACGCTTGCATGTTCTGATTGTCACGAACAGTATCACATCTCAAGCTTGAAGAAGGAATTTCACTCAGATCGAGATTGGTTCAGATCTTGACTTCTCTAGGAAACATGTATTTATTTATCTTATCTTTATAAAAAAACCAAGATCACTTCATTTCGGTAAGCGTACCTCAAAATACGACGTTTCGGATGCTTGATTATTGGCAGCAGGCACTTGACTTCAATCTTCAGTGTTTTTGCTTTTGCAGCTTTTGTACTTTTGTCTTTATTCATGCTTCTCTTCTCTTTATTCTATTAGAGTTGCTGAAGCCTTTTTCTTCTACTATTACAATACATGATGTTTTCGAACTTTATGGAAAAGGGTAGCTCATTTTCTGGTCATGCTTGGAATTTGAATATCTTAATACTTCATTCGAAATTAATTCTCCAGCCATCATAATGTTCTGTATTCTGAGTAAACGCTTGATTAGCTTCCCCGGAGGATTCTTAAATAAGCTAAGGCTCTTGGTTATCCACTGGGCACATTCACAAGGCTGTTTAACTCGTTGCATTCTGACCAGTGAGCGTATTATGCATCTTAGACCCTCTTAAAGGCCGAATTAGGATTTGAAGTCTTCATGAAACGAGTAGATATGGATATTAGCTTTAATGAGACACTGGTTTCATCCAATTCGAACTCCTAAATCTCAATATATGATCATCAGATGCTACAAAGGTATGACTGTCAGGAACAACATCACGTCACCAACTTACGGATGCAATTTGACAAAGACAAAGATCGATTTCGCTCTTGAACTCTGCACGAGAGTTGCGGATATTTCTCTAAGCCTTCCAACGATACCAAGATCGATGCTTTTGAACACCTAAAGCTCCAGAAATAGTTAGCAGACATTTGCATATTCTGATTGTCATGAATAGTACCACATCTCAAGCCTGAAGAAGGAATTTCACTCAGATCGGGATTGGTTCAGATCTCGATTTCTGCAGGAAACATGTAGGTATTTATCTTATCTTTCTAATAAAACAAAGATCACTTCATTTCGACAAGCGTACCTCAAAATACTTTTCGGAGGCTTGATTATCGGAAGCAGGCACTTGACTTCAATCTTCAGTGTTTTTCCTTTTGCAGCATTTGTACTTTTGTTTTTATTCACACTTCTCTTCTCTTTCTTGAATTACAATTGCTGAAGCTTTTGTGTTCTCCTATTACAGTACTTGATGCTTCAGGACTTTATAGAAAATGGTACCTCATTTTTCTGGTCAGGCTTGGACTTTAAATATCTTAATACTTCGTTCAAAATTACTTCTCCAGCCATCATAAAGTTTGTATTCTGAATAGACGCTTGATTAGCTTCACCGGATGCTTCTTAAATTAGCTAAGGCGCTTGGTTATCCACTGGGCACATTCACAAGGCTGTTTAACTCGTTGCATTCTGACCAGTGACCGTATTATGCTTCTTAGACCCTCTTAAAGGCCGAATTAGGATTCGATGTCTTCATGAAACATGTAGATATGGATATTAGCTTTAATGAGACAATGGTTTCATCCAATTCGGACACCTAAAGCTGAATATATGATCATCAGACGCTACAAAGGTATTACTGTCAGGAACAACATCACGTCACCAACTTACGGATGTAATTTGAAAAAAAAGATAGAGATCGATTTCGCTCTTGACCTCTTCATGAGAGTTGCAGATATTTTTCTAAGCCTTCCAACAATACCAAGATCAATGCATTTGAGCACCTAAAACTCCAGAAATTGTCAGCAGACGCTTGCATGTTCTGATTGTCATGAATAGTATCGTATCTCAAGCTTGAAGAAGGAATTTCACTCAGATCGGGATTGGTTCAGATCTCGATTTCTCCAGGAAACATGTAGTTATTTATCTTATCTTGCTAATAAAACCAAGATCACATCATTTCGACGAGCATACCTCAAAATACTTTTCGGAGGCTTGATTATTGGCAGCAGGCTCTTGACTTCAATCTTCATTGTTTTTGCTTTTGCAGCATTTGTACTTTTGTTTTAATTCACGCTTGTCTTCTCTGTCATCTATTAGAATTGCTGAAGCTCTTGTGTTCTTTTATTACAGTACTTGATGCCGCAGGACATTATAGAAAATGGTACCTTATTTTTTGGTCAAGCTTGGACTTTGAATATCTTAATACTTCATTCAAAATTACTTCTCCAGCCTTCATAAAGTTTGTATTCTGAATAGACGCATGATTAGCTTCACTGGACGCATCTTAAATTCGCTAAGGTGCGTGGTTATCCGCTGGGCACATTCACAAGGTTGTCAAACTAGTAGCATTCGGACCAGTTAGCGTATTATGCTTCTTTGATCCTCTTAATGGCCGAATTAGGATTCGATGTCTTAATGAAACTTGTAGATATGGATATTAGCTTTAAAAACACACCGGTTTCATCCAATTCGGACAAATATAGCTCAATATATGGCCATCAGACACTACAAAGGCATGACTGTCAGGAACAACATCACGTCACCAACTTACGGATGCAATTTGATAAAAAAGATAGAGATCGATTTCGCTCGTGACATCGTCATGAGAGTTGCAGATATTTTTCTAAGCCTTCCAACAATACCAAGATCGATGCTTTTGAGCACCTAAAACTCCAAAAATTGTCAGCAGACGCTTGCATGTTCTGATTGTCATGAACAGTATCGCATCTCAAGCTTGAAGAAGGAATTTCACTCAGATCGGGATTGGTTCAGATCTCGACTTCTGCTGGAAACAAGTAGGTATTTATCTTATCTTTCTAAAAAAACCAAGATCACTTCGTTTCGACGAGCATACATCAAAATACGACGTTTCGGACCCTTGATTATCGGCAGCAGGCGCTTGACTTCAATCTTCACTGTTTTTGCTTTTGCAGCATCTGTACTTTTGTTTTTATTCACGCTTGTCTTCTCTTTCATCTATTAGAATTGCTGAAGCTCTTGTGTTCTTTTATTACAGTACTTGATGCCTCAGGACATTATAGAAAATGCTACCTTATTTTTTGGTCAAGCTTGGACTTTGAATATCTTAATACTTCAATCAAAATTACTTCTCCAGCCTTCATAAAGTTTGTATTCTGAATAGACGCATGATTAGCTTCACTGGACGCATCTTAAATTCGCTAAGGTGCATGGTTATCCGCTGGGCACATTCACAAGGTTGTCAAACTAGTAGCATTCGGACCAGTCAGAGTACTATGCTTCTTTGATCCTCTTAATGGCGGAATTAGGATTCAATGTCTTAATGACACTTGTAGATATGGATATTAGCTTTAAAAAGACACCGGTTTCATCCAATTCGGACACATATAGCTTAATATATGGCCATCAGACACTACAAAGGGATGACTGTCAGGAACAACATCACGTCACTAACTTACGGATGCAATTTGATAAAGATAGAGATAGATTTCACTTTTGACCTCTTCATGAGAGTTACGGATATTTCTATAAGCCTTCCAACGATACCAAGATCGATGCTTTTGAACACCTAAAGCTCCAGAAATTGTAAGCAGACGCTTGCATGTTCTGATTGTCACGAACAGTATCACATCTCAAGCTTGAAGAAAGAATTTCACTCAGATCGAGATTGGTTCAGATCTTGACTTCTCTAGGAAACATGTATTTATTTATCATATCTTTATAAAAAAAACCAAGATCACTTCATTTCGGTAAGCGTACCTCAAAGTACGACGTGTCGGATGCTTGATTATTGGCAGCAGGCACTTGACTTCAATCTTCAGTGTTTTTGCTTTTGCAGCTTTTGTACTTTTGTCTTTATTCATGCTTCTCTTCTCTTTATTCTATTAGAGTTGCTGAAGCCTTTTTCTTCTACTATTACAATACTTCATGTTTCCGAACTTTATGGAAAAGGGTACCTCGTTTTCTGGTCATGCTTTGACTTTGAATATCTTAATACTTCATTCGAAATTAATTCTCCAGCCATCATAATGTTCTGTATTCTGAGTAGACGCTTGATTAGCTTCCTCAGAGGATTCTTAAATAAGCTAAGGCTCTTGGTTATCCACTGGGCACATTCACAAGGCTGTTTAACTCGTTGCATTCTGACCAGTGAGCGTATTATGCATCTTAGACCCTCTTAAAGGCCGAATTAGGATTTGAAGTCTTCATGAAACGTGTAGATATGGATATTAGCTTTAATGAGACACTGGTTTCATCCAATTCGGACTCCTAAATCTCAATATATGATCATCAGATACTACAAAGGTATGGCTGTCAGGAACAACATCACGTCACCAACTTACGGATGCAATTTGACAAAGACAAAGATCGATTTCGCTCTTGACCTCTTCACGAGAGTTGCAGATATTTCTCTAAGCCTTCCAACGATACCAAGATCGATGCTTTTGAACACCTAAAGCTCCAGAAATAGTCAGCAGACGCTTGCATATTCTGATTGTCATGAATAGTACCACATCTCAAGCCTGAAGAAGGAATTTCACTCAGATCGGGATTGGTTCAGATCTCGATTTCTGCAGGAAACATGTAGGTATTTATCTTATCTTTCTAATAAAACAAAGATCACTTCATTTCGATAAGCGTACCTCAGAATACTTTTCGGAGGCTTGATTATCGGCAGCAGGCACTTGACTTCAATCATCAGTGTTTTTCCTTTTGCAGCATTTGTACTTTTGTTTTTATTCACACTTCTCTTCTCTTTCTTGAATTACAATTGCTGAAGCTTTTGTGTTCTCCAATTACAGTACTTGATGCTTCAGAACTTTATAGAAAATGGTACCTCATTTTCTGGTCAAGCTTGGACTTTAAATATCTTAATACTTCGTTCAAAATTACTTCTCCAGCCATCATAAAATTTGTATTCTGAATAGACGCTTGATTAGCTTCACCGGACGCTTCTTAAATTAGCTAAGGCGCTTGGTTATCCATTGGGCACATTCACAAGGCTGTTTAACTCGTTTCATTCTGACCAGTGACCGTATTATGCTTCTTAGGCCGAATTAGGATTCGATGTCTTCATGAAACGTGTAGATATGGATATTAGCTTTAATGAGACAATGGTTTCATCCAATTCGGACACCTAAAGCTTAATATATGATCATCAGACGCTACAAAGGTATTACTGTCAGGAACAACATCACGTCACCAACTTACGGATGCAATTTGAAAAAAAAGATAGAGATCGATTTCGCTCTTGACCTCTTCATGAGAGTTGCAGATATTTTTCTAAGCCTTCCAACAATACCAAGATCGATGCTTTTGAGCACCTAAAACTTCAGAAATTGTCAGCAGACGCTTGCATGTTCTGATTGTCATGAATAGTATCGCATCTCAAGCTTGAAGAAGGAATTTCACTCAGATCGGGATTGGTTCAGATCTCGATTTCTCGAGGAAACAAGTAGTTATTTATCTTATCTTGCTAATAAAACCAAGATCACTTCATTTCGACGAGCGTACCTCAAAATACTTTTCGGAGGCTTGATTATTGGCAGCAGGCTCTTAACTTCAATCTTCAGTGTTTTTGCTTATGCAGCATTTGTACTTTTGTTTTAAATCACGCTTGTCTTCTCTTTCATCTATTAGAATTGCTGAAGCTCTTGTGTTCTTTTATTACAGTACTTGATGCCTCAGGACATTATAGAAAATGGTACCTTATTTTTTGGTCAAGCTTGGACTTTGAATATCTTAATACTTCATTCAAAATTACTTCTCCAGCCTTCATAAAGTTTGTATTCTGAATAGACACATGATTAGCTTCACTGGACGCATCTTAAATTCGCTAAGGTGCGTGGTTATCCGCTGGGCACATTCACAAGGTTGTCAAACTAGTAGCATTCGGACCAGTTAGCGTATTATGCTTCTTTGATCCTCTTAATGGCCGAATTAGGATTCGATGTCTTAATGAAACTTGTAGATATGGATATTATCTTTAAAAAGACACTGGTTTCATCCAATTCGGACACATATAGCTCAATATATGGCCGTCAGACACTACAAAGGCATGACTGTCAAGAGCAACATCACGTCACCAACTTACGGTATATAGATCGATTTCGCTTTTGACCTCTTCACGAGAGTTGCGGATATTTCTTTAAGCCTTCGAACGATACCAAGATCGATTCTTTTGAACAGCTAAAGCTCCAGAAATTGTAAGCAGACGCTTGCATGCTCTGATTGTCACGAACAGTACCACATCTCAAGCTTGAAGAATGAATCTCACTCAGATCGGGATTGGTTCAAATCTCGATTTCTCCAGGAAACATGTAGTTATTTATCTTATCTTGCTAATAAAACCAAGATCACTTCATTTCGACGAGCGTACCTCAAAATACTTTTCGGAGGCTTGATTATTGGCAGCAGGCTTCAATCTTCAGTGTTTTTGCTTTTGCAGCATTTGTACTTTTGTTTTTATTCACGCTTGTCTTCTCTTTCATCTTTTAGAATTGCTGAAGCTCTTGTGTTCTTTTATTACAGTACTTGATGCCTCAGGACATTATAGAAAATGGTACCTTATTTTTTGGTCAAGCTTGGACTTTGAATATCTTAATACTTCATTCAAAATTACTTCTCCAGCCTTCATAAAGTTTGTATTCTGAATAGACACATGATTAGCTTCACTGGACGCATCTTAAATTCGCTAAGGTGCGTGGTTATCCGCTGGGCACATTCACAAGGTTGTCAAACTAGTAGCATTCGGACCAGTTAGCGTATTATGCTTCTTTGATCCTCTTAATGGCCGAATTAGGATTCGATGTCTGAATGAAACTTGTAGATATGGATATTAGCTTTAAAAACACACCGGTTTCATCCAATTCGGACACATATAGCTCAATATATGGCCATCAGACACTACAAAGGCATGACTGTAAGGAACAACATCACGTCACCAACTTACGGATGCAATTTGATAAAAAAGATAGAGATCGATTTCGCTCGTGACATCGTCATGAGAGTTGAAGATATTTTTCTAAGCCTTCCAACAATACCAAGATCGATGCTTTTGAGCACCTAAAACTCCAAAAATTGTCAGCAGACGTTTGCATGTTCTGATTGTCATGAACAGTATCGCATCTCAAGCTTGAAGAAGGAATTTCACTCAGATCGGGATTGGTTCAGATCTCGACTTCTGCTGGAAACAAGTAGGTATTTATCTTATCTTTCTAAAAAAACCAAGATCACTTCGTTTCGATGAGCGTACATCAAAATACGACGTTTCGGACCCTTGATTATCGGCAGCAGGCGCTTGACTTCAATCTTCACTGTTTTTGCTTTTGCAGCATCTGTACTTTTGTTTTTATTCACGCTTGTCTTCTCTTTCATCTATTAGAATTGCTGAAGCTCTTGTGTTCTTTTATTACAGTACTTGATGCCTCAGGACATTATAGAAAATGGTACCTTAAAATACCAAGATCACTTCATTTCGGTGAGCGTACCTCAAAATACGACGTTTCGGATGCTTGATTATTGGCAGCAGGCACTTGACTTCAATCTTCAGTGTTTTTTCTTTTGCAGCTTTTGTACTTTTGTCTTTTTTCGTGCTTCTCTTCTCTTTATTCTATTAGAGTTGCTCAAGCCTTTTTCTTCTACTATTACAATACTTGACGTTTCCGAACTTTATGGAAAAGGGTACCTCGTTTTCTGGTCATGCTTGGACTTTGAATATCTTAATACTTCATTCGCAGTTAATTCCCCAGCCATCATAATGTTCTGTATTCTGAGTAGACGCTTCATTAGCTTCACCGGAGGATTCTTAAATAAGCTAAGGCGCTTGGTTATCCACTGGGCACATTCACAAGGCTGTTTAACTCGTTGCATTCTGACCAGTGAGCGTATTATGCATCTTAGACCCTCTTAAAGGCCGAATTAGGATTTGAAGTCTTCATGAAACGTGTAGATATGGATATTAGCTTTAATGAGACACTGGTTTCATCCAATTCGGACTCCTAAATCTCAATATATGGTCATCAGACGCTACAAAGGTATGACTGTCAGGAACAACATCACGTCACCAACTTACGGATGCAATTTGACAAAGATAAAGATCGATTTCGCTCTTGACCTCTTCACGAGAGTTGCGGATATTTCTCTAAGCCTTCCAACGATACCAAGATCGATGCTTTCGAACACCTAAAGCTCCAGAAATAGTCAGCAGACGCTTGCATATTCTGATTGTCATGAATGTATCACATCTCAAGCTGAAGAAGAATTTCACTCAGATCGGGATTGGTTCAGATCTCGATTTCTCCAGGAAACATGTAGGTATTTATCTTATCTTTCTAATAAAACAAAGATCACTTCATTTCGACGAGCGTACCTCAAAATAACTTTTCGGAGGCTTGATTATCGGCAGCAGGCACTTGACTTCAATCTTCAGTGTTTTTGCTTTTGCAGCATTTGTACTTTTGTTTTTTCTTCACGCTTGTCTTCTCTTTCTTCTATTACAATTGCTGAAGCTTTGTGTTTCCTATTACAGTACTTGATGCTTCAGGACTTTATAGAAAATGGTACCTCATTTTCTGGTCAAGCTTGGACTTTGAATATCTTAATACTTCATTCAAAATTACTTCTCCAGCCTTCATAAAGTTTGTATTCTGAATAGACGCTTGATTAGCTTCACCGGACGCTTCTTAAATTAGCTAAGGCGCTTGGTTATCCACTGGGCACATTCACAAGGCTGTTTAACTCGTTGCATTCTGACCAGTGAGCATATTATGCTTCTTAGACCCTCTTAAAGGTCGAATTAGGATTCGATGTCTTAATGAAACGTGTAGATATGGATATTAGCTTTAATGAGACAATGGTTTCATCCAATTCGGACACCTAAAGCTCAATATATGGTCATCAGACGCTACAAAGGTATTTGTCAGGAACAACATCACGTCACCAACTTACGGATGCAATTTGAAAAAGATAGAGATCGATTTCGCTCTTGACCTCTTCATGAGAGTTGCAGATATTTCTCTAAGCCTTCCAACGATACCAAGATCGATGCTTTTGAACACCTAAAGCTCCAGAAATTGTCAGCAGACGCTTGCATGTTCTGATTGTCATGAACAGTATCGCATCTCAAGCTTGAAGAAGGAATTTCACTCAGATCGGGATTGGTTCAGATCTCGACTTCTCCAGGAAACATGTAGGTATTTATCTTATCTTTCTAACAAAACCAAGATCACTTCATTTCGATGAGCGTACATCAAAATACGATGTTTCAGACCCTTTATTATCAACAGCAGGCGCTTGACTTCAATCTTCAGTGTTTTTGCTTTTGCAGCATCTGTACTTTTGCTTTTATTCACGCTTGTCTTCTCTTTCATCTATTAGAATTGCTGAAGCTTTTGTGTTCTTTTATTACAGTACTTGATGCCTCAGGACATTGTAGAAAATGGTACCTTATTTTTTGGTCAAGCTTGGACTTTGAATATCTTAATACTTCATTCAAAATTACTTCTCCAGCCTTCATAAAGTTTGTATTCTGAATAGACGCTTGATTAGCTTCACGGACGCATCTTAAATTAGCTAAGGTGCGTGGTTATCCACTGGGCACATTCACAAGGTTTTTAACTAGTAGCATTCGGACCAGTTAGCGTATTATGCTTCTTTGATCCTCTAAATGGCCGAATTAGGATTCGATGTCTTAATGAAACTTGTAGATATGGATATTAGCTTTAAAAAGACACCGGTTTCATCCAATTCGGACACCTATAGCTCAATATATGGCCATCAGACGCTACAAAGGTATGACTGTCAGGAACAACATCACGTCACCAACTTAAGGATGCAATTTGACAAAGACAGAGATCGATTTCGCTCTTGATCTCTTCATGAGAGTTGCGGATATTTCTCTAAGCCATCCAACGATACCATGATTGTTGATTTTGAACAACTAAAGCTCAGAAATTGTCAGCAAACGCTTGCATGTTCTGATTGTCACGGACAGTACCACATCTCTAGATTGAAGAAGGAATTTCACTCATATCGGGATTGGTTCAGATCTCGACTTCCGTAGGAAACCTGTAGGTATTTATCTTATCTTTCTAACAAAACCAAGATCACTTCATTTCGACGAGCGTACCTCAAAATACGACGTTTCAGAGGCTTGATTATCGGCAGCAGGCACTTGACTTCAATCTTCAGTGTTTTTGCTTTTGCAGCATCTGTACTTTTGTTTTTATTCACGCTTGTCTTCTCTTTCTTCTATTAGAATTGCTGAAGATTTTGTGTTCTTTTATTACAGTAATTGGTGCCTCTGGACTTTATAGAAAATGTTACCTTATTTTCTGGTCAAGCTTGGACTTTGAATATCTTAATACTTCATTCAAAATTACTTCTCCAGACTTCATAAAGTTTGTATTCTGAATAGACGCTTGATTAGTTTCGCTGGACGCCTTTTAAATTGGCTAAGGTGCGTGATTATCCTCTGGGCACAATGACAAGGCTGTCAAACTAGTAGCATTCTGACCAGTTAGTGTATTATGCTTCTTTGATCCTCTTAATGGCCGAATTAGGATTCGATGTCTTAATGAAACTAGTAGATATGGATATTAGCTTTAAAAATAAATTGGTTTCATCCTATTCGGACACATATAGCACAATATGTGACCATATGACGCTACAAAGGTATGACAGTCAGGAACAACATCACGCCACCAACTTAGGGATGCAATTTGACAAAGACAGAGATCGATTTCGCTCCTGATCTCTTCATGAGAGTTGCTGATATTTCTCTAAGCCTTCAACGATACCAAGATCGATGCTTTTGAACAACTAAAGCTCCAGAAATTATCAGCAGACGCTTGCATGTTCTGATTGTCACGAACAGTACGACATTTCAAGCTTGAAGAAGGAATTTCACTCAGATCGGGATTGGTTCAGATCTCGACTTCTCCAGGAAACCTGTAGGTATTTATCTTATCTTTCTAAAAAAACCAAGATCACATCATTTCGACGAGCGTACCTCAAAATACGACGTTTCAGAGGCTTGATTATCGGCAGCTGGCGCTTGACTTCAATCTTCAGTGTTTTTGCTTTTGCAGCATCTGTACTTTTGTTTTTATTCACGCTTGTCTTCTCTTTCTTCTATTAGAATTGCTGAAGCTTTTGTGTTCTTTTATTACAGTACTTGATGCCTCAGGACTTTATAGAAAATGGTACCTTATTTTCTGGTCAAGCTTGGACTTTGAATATCTTAATACTTCATTCAAAATTACTTCTCCAGCCTTCATAAAGTTTGTATTCTGAATAGACGCTTGATTAGCTTCACTGGACGCCTTTTAAATTAGCTAAGGTGCGTGGTTATCCGCTGGGCACATTCACAAGGCTGTCAAACTAGTAGCATTTTGACCAGTTAGCGTATTATGCTTCTTTGATCCTCTTAATGGCCGAATTAGGATTCGATGTCTTAATGAAACTGTAGATATGGATATTAGCTTAAAAAATAAATGGGTTTCATCCAATTCGGACACATATAGCTCAATATATGGCCATCAGACGCTACAAAGGTATGACTGTCAGGAACAACATCACGTCACCAACTTACGGATGCAATTTGACAAAGATAGAGATCGATTTCGCTCTTGACCTCTTCACGAGAGTAGCGGATATTTCTCTAAGCCTTCCAGTGATACCAAGATCGATGCTTTTGAACACCTAAAACTCCAAAAATTTTCAGCAGACGCTTGCATGTTCTGATTTTCACGAACAGTACCACATTTCAAGCTTGAAGCAAGAATTTCACTCAGATCGGGATTGGTTCAGATCTCGATTTCTCCAGGAAACATGTAGTAATTTATCTTATCTTTATAACAAAACCAAGATCACTTTATTTCGACGAGCGTATCTCAAAATACTTTTCGGAGGCTTGATTATCGGCAGCAGGCACTTGACTTCAATCTTCAGTGTTTTTGCTTTTGCAGCATTTGTACTTTTGTTTTTATTCACACTTGTCTTCTCTTTCTTCTATTACAATTGCTGAAGCTTTTGTGTTCTTCTATTACAGTACTTGATGCTTCAGGACTTTATAGAAAATGGTACCTCATTTTCTGGTCAAGCTTGGACTTTGAATATCTTAATACTTCATTCAAAATTACTTCTCCAGCCTTCATAAAGTTTGTATTCTGAATAGACGCTTGATTAGCTTCACCGGACGCTTCTTAAATTAGCTAAGGCGCTTGGTTATCCACTGGGCACATTCACAAGGCTGTTTAACTCATTGCATTCTGACCATTGAGCGTATTATGTATCTTAGACCCTCTTAAAGGCCGAATTAGGATTCGATGTTTTCATGAAACGTGTAGATATGGATATTAGCTTTAATGAGACACTGGTTTCATCCAATTCGGACACCTACAGCTCAATATATGATCATCAGACGCTACAAAGGTATGACTGTCAGGAACAACATCACGTCACCAACTTACGGATGCAATTTGACAAAGATAGAGATCGATTTCGCTCTTGACCTCTTCATGAGAGTTGCGGATATTTCTCTAAGCCTTCCAACGATACCAAGATCGATGCTTTTGAACACCTAAAGCTCCAGAAATTGTCAGCAGATGCTTGCATGTTCTGATTGTCATCAACAGTATCGCATCTCAAGCTTGAAGAAGGAATTTCACTCAGATCGGATTGGTTCAGATCTCGACTTCTCCAGGAAACATGTAGGTATTTATCTTATCTTTCTAAAAAAACCAAGATCACTTCATTTCGACGAGCGTACATCAAAATACGACGTTTCGGACCCTTGATTATCGGCAGCAGGCGCTTGACTTCAATCTTCAGTGTTTTTGCTTTTGCAGCAGCATCTGTATTTTTGGTTTTATTCACGCTTGTCTTCTCTTTCTTCTATTACAATTGCTGAAGCTTTTGTGTTCTTTTATTACAGTACTTGATGCTTCAGGACTTTATAGAAAATGGTACCTTATTTTCTGGTCAAGCTTGGACTTTGAATATCTTAATACTTCATTCAAAATTACTTCTCCAACCTTCATAATGTTTTGTATTCTGAATAGACGCTTGATTAGCTTCACTGGACGCCTCTTAAATTAGCTAAGGTGCGTGGTTATCCGCTGGGCACATTCACAGGGCTGTCAAACTAGTGGCATTCTGACCAGTTAGCGTATTATGCTTCTTTGATCCTCTTAATGGCCGAATTAGGATTCGATGTCTTAATGAAACTTCTAGATATGGATATTAGATTTAAAAATAAATCGGTTTCATGCAATTCGGACACATATAGCTCAGTATATGGCTATCATACGCTACAAAGGTATGACTGTCAGGAACAACATCACGTCACCAACTTATGGATGCAATTTGACAAAGATAGAGATCGATTTCGCTCCTGATCTCTTCATGAGAGTTGCGGATATTTCTCTAAGCCTTCCAACGATACCAAGATCGATGCTTTTGAACACCTAAAGCTCCAGAAATTGTCAGCAGACGCTTGCATGTTCTGATTGTCACAGACAGTACCACATCTCAAGCTTGAAGAAGGAATTTCACTCAGATCGGGATTGGTTCAGATCTCGACTTCTCCAGGAAACCTGTAGGTATTTATCTTATCTTTCTAACAAAACCAAGATCACTTCATTTCGACGAGCATACCTCAAAATATGACATTTCAGTGGCTTGATTATCGGTAGCAGGCGCTTGACTTCAATCTTCAGTGTTTTTGCTTTTGCAGCATTTGTACTTTTGTTTTTATTCACGCTTGTCTTCTCTTTCTTCTATTAGAATTGCTGAAGCCTTTGTCTTCTACTATTACAGTACTTGATGCCTCAGGACTTTATAGAAAATGGTACCTTATTTTCTGGTCAAGCTTGGACTTTGAATATCTTAATACGTCATTCAAAATTACTTCTCCAGCCTTCATAAAGTTTGTATTCTGAGTAGACACTTGATTAGCTTCACCGAAGGATTCTTAAATGAGCTAAGGCGCTTGGTTATTCACTTGGCACATTCACAAGGCTGTTTAACTCATTGCATTCTGACCAGTGAGCGTATTATGCATCTTAAACCCTCTTCAAGGCCGAATTAGTATTCGATGCCTTCATGAAACGTGTAGATATTGATATTAGCTTTAAAGAGACACTAGTTTCAACCAATTCAGACACCTAAAGCTCAATATATGGTCATCAGACGCTACAAAAGTATGACAGTCAGGAACAACATCACGTCACCAACTTACAGATGCAATTTGACAAAGACAGAGATCGATTTCGCTCTTGAGCTCTTAACGAGAGTTGCGGATATTTCTCTAAGGCTTCCAACGATACCAAGATCGATGCTTTTGAACACCTAAAGCTCTAGAAATTGTCAGCAGATGCTTGCATGTTCTGATTGTCACGAACCGTACCACATCTCAAGCTTGAAGAAGGAATTTCACTCAGATCGGGATTGGTTCAGATCTCGATTTCTCCAGGAAACATGTAGGTATTTATCTTATCTTTCTAATAATACCAAGATCACTTCATTTCGACGAGCGTACCTCAAAATACTTTTCGGAGGCTTGATTATCGGCAGCAAGCACTTGACTTCAATCTTCAGTGTTTTTGCTTTTGCAGCATTTGTACTTATGTTTTTATTCACGCTTGTCTTCTCTTTCTTCTTTTACAATTGCTGAATCTTTTGTGTTCTTTTATTACAGTACTTGATGCTTCAGGACTTTATAGAAAATGGTACCTCATTTTCTGGTCAAGCTTGGACTTTCAATATCTTAATACTTCATTCAAAATTACTTCTTCTGCCTTCATAAAGTTTGTATTCTGAATAGACACTTGATTAGCTTCACCGGATGCTTCTTAGATTAGCTACGGCGCTTGGTTATACACTGGGCACATTCACAAGGCTGTTTAACCCGTAGCGTTATAAGCAGTTAGCGTATTATGCTTATTTGACCCTCTTAATGCTCGAATTAGTATTCGATGTCTTCATGAAACGTGTAGATATTGATATTAGCTTTAAAGAGACACTAGTTTCAACCAATTCGGACACCTAAAGCTCAATATATGGTCATCAGACGCTACAAAAGTATGACAGTCAGGAACAACATCACGTCACCAACTTAATGCTCGAATTTGTATTCGATGTCTTCATGAAACGTGTAGATATTGATATTAGCTTTAAAGAGACACTAGTTTCAACCAATTCGGACACCTAAAGCTCAATATATGGTCATCACGAGAGAGATCGATTTGACCAAGTTACGGATGCAATTTGACCAAGATAGAGATCGATTTCGCTCTTGACCTCTTCACGAGAGTTGCGTATATTTCTCTAAGCCTTCCAACGATACCAAGATCGATGCTTTCGATCACCCAAAGCCCAAGAAATTGTCAGGAGACACTTGCATGTTCGATGTCTTCATGAAACGTGTAGATATTGATATTGATTATCGGCAGCAGGCGCTTGACTTCAATCTTCAGTGTTTTTACTTTTGCAGCAACTGTACTTTTGTTTTTATTCACACTTGTCTTATCTTTCTTCTATTAGAATTGCTGAAGGTTTTGTGTTCTTTTATTACAGTACTTGATGCCTCAGGAACAACATCACGTCACCAACTTACGGATGTAATTTGACAAAGACAGAGATCGATTTCGCTCTTGACCTCTTAACGAGAGTTGCGGATATTTCTCTAAGCCTTCCAACGATACCAAGATCGATGCTTTTGAGCACCTAAAGCTCTAGAAATTGTCAACAGACGCTTGCATGTTCTGATTGTCATGAACAGTACCACATCTCAAGCTTGAAGAAGGAATTTCACTCAGATCGGGATTGGTTCAGATCTTAACTTCACCAGGAAACCTGTAGGTATTTATCTTATCGTTCTAATAAAACCAAGATCACTTCATTTCGATGTGCGTAGCTCAAAATACGGCGCTTCGAAGCCTTGATTATCGACAGCAGGCGCATGACTTCAATCTTCAGTGCTTTTGCTTTTGCAGCATTTGTACTTTTGTTTTTATTCACGCTTGTCTTTTCCTTCTTCTATTACAATTGCTGAAGTTTTTGTGTTCTCCTATTACAATTCTTGATGCTTCAGGACTTTACAGAAAATGGTACCTCATTTTCTGGTCAAGCTTGGACTTTGAATATCTTAATACTTCATTCAAAATTACTTCTCCAGCCTTCATAAAGTGTGTATTCCGAATAGACGCTTGATTAGCTACACCGGACGCTTCTTAAATTAGCTAAGGCATTTGGTTATCCATTGGAAACATTCACAAGGCTGTTTAACACATTGCATTCTGACCATTAAGCGTATTATGCATCTTAGACCCTCTTAAAGGTCGAATTAGGATTCGATGTCTTCATGAAACGTGTAGATATCGATATTAGCTTTAATGAGACAATGGGTTCATCCAATTCAGACACTTATAACTCAATATATGATCATCAGACGCTAGAAATGTATGACTGTCATGAACAACATCACGTCATAAACTTACGGATGCAATTTGACAAAGATAGAGATCGATTTCGCTCTTGACCTCTTCATGAGAGTTGCGGATATTTCTCTAAGCCTTCCAACGATACCCAGATCGATGCTTTTGAACACCTAAAACTCCAGAAATTGTCAGCAGACGCTTGCATGTTCTGATTGTCATGAACAGTATCGCATCTCAAGCTTGAAGAAGGAATTTCACTCAAATTGGGATTGGTTCAGATCTCGACTTCTCCAGGAAACGTGTAGGTATTTATCTTATCTTTCTAACAAAACCAAGATCACTTCATTTCGACGAGCGTACATCAAAATACGACATTTCGGACCCTTGATTATCGGCAGCAGGCGCTTGACTTCAATCTTCAGTGTTTTTAATTTTGCAGCATCTGTACTTTTGTTTTTATTCATGCTTGTCTTATGTTTCTTCTATTAGAACAGCTGAAGGTTTTGTGTTCTTTTATTACAGTATTTGATGCCTCAGGACTTTATAGAAAGTGGTACCTTATTTTCTGGTCAAGCTTGGACTTTGAATATCTTAATACTTCATTCAAAATTACTTCTCCAGACTTCATAAAGTCTGTATTCTGAATAGACGCTTGATTAGCTTCACCGGACGCCTCTTAAATTAGCTAAGGTGCCTGGTTATCCGCTGGGCACATTCACAAGGCTGTCAAACTAGTAGCATTCTGACCAGTTAGAGTATTATGCTTCTTTGATCCTCTTAATGGCAGAATTAGGATTTGATGTCTTAATGAAACTTGTAGATATGGTTATTAGCTTTTAAAAGACACTAGTTTCATCCAATTCGGACATCTATAGCTCAAGATATGGCCATCAGATGCTACAAAGGTATGACTGTCAGGAACAACATCACGTCACCAACTTACGGAGTCAATTTGACAAAGATAGAGATCGATTTCGCTTTTCACCTCTTCATGAGAGTTGCGTATATTTCTATAATCCTTCCAACGATACCAAGATCGATGCTTTTGAATACCTAAAGCTCCAGAAATTGCAAGCAGACGCTTGCATGTTCGGATTGTCACGAATAGTATCACATCTCAAGCTTGAAGAAGGTATTTCACTCAGATCGAGATTGGTTCTGATCTTGACTTCTGCAGGAAACATGTATTTATTTCTCTTATCTTTCTAACAAAACCAAGATCACTTCATTTCGGCATGCGTAGCTCAAAATACGACGTTTCGGACGCTTAATTATTGGTAGAAGGCGCTTGACTTCAATCTTCAGTGTTTTTGCTTTTGCAGCTTTTGTACTATTGTCTTTATTCGTGCTTCTCTTCTCTTTCTTCCATTAGAGTTGCTGAAGCCCTTGTCTTCTACTATTACAATACATGATGTTTCCAAAATTTATGGAAAAGGGTACCTCGTTTTCTGGTCAAGCTTGGACTTTGAATATCTTAATACTTCATTCGAAATTACTTCTCCAGCTATCATAATGTTCTGTATTCTGAGTAGACGCTTGATTAGCTTCACCGGAGGATTCTTAAATAATCTAAGGCGCTTGGTTATCTACTTGGCACATTCACAAGGCTGTTTAACTAGTTGCATTCTGACCAGTGAGCATATTATGCATGTTAGACCCTATAAAGGCCGAATTAGGATTCGATGTCTTCATGAAACCTGTAGATATGGATATTAGCTTTAATGAGACACTAGTTTCAACCAATTGGGACACCTAAAGCTCAATATATGGTCATCAGACGCTACAAAAATATGACAGTCAGGAACAACATCACGTCAACAACTTACGGATGCAATTTAACAAAGAGAGAGATCGATTTCGCTCTTGATCTCTTCACGAGAGTTGCGGATATTTCTCTAAGGCTTCCAACGATACCAAGATCGATGCTTTTGAACACCTAAAGCTCTAGAAATTGTCAGCAGACGCTTGCATGTTCTGATTGTCACGAACCGTACCACATCTCAAGCTTGAAGAAAGAATTTCACTCAGATCGGGATTGGTTCAGAACTCGATTTCTCCAGGAAACATGTAGGTATTTATCTTATCTTTCTAATAAAATCAAGATCACTTCATTTCGACGAGCGTACCTCGAAATACTTTTCGGAGGCTTGATTATCGGCAACAGACACTTGACTTCAATCTTCAGTGTTTTTGCTTTTGCAACATTTGTACTTTTGTTTTTATTCACGCTTGTCTTCTCTTTCTTCTATTACAATTGCTGAAGGTTTTGTGTTCTTCTATTACAATACTTGATTCTTCAGGACTTTATAGAAAATGGTGCCTCATTTTCTGGTCAAGCTTGGACTTTGAATATCTTAATAATTCATTCAAAATTACTTCTCCGGCCTTCATAAAGTTTGTGTTCTGAATAGACGCTTGATTAGCTTCACTGGACGCTTCTTAAAATGAGCTAAGGCGCTTGGTTATCCACTGTGCACATTCACAAGGCTGTTTAACTCGTAGCATTCTTAGCAGTTAGCATATTATGCATATTTGACCCACTTAATGCACGAATTAGGAATCGATGTCTTCATGAAACGTGTAGATATGGATATTATCTTTAATAAGACACTGGTTTCATCCAATTTAGACACCTGCAGCTCAATATATGGTCATCAGACGCAACAAAGGTTTGACTGTCAGGAACAACATCACGTCACCAACTTACGAATGCAATTTGACAAAGATAGAGATCGATTTCGCTCTTCACCTCTTCATGAGAGTTGCGGATATTTCTCTAACCTTTGCAAGATCGATGCTTTCGAAAACCTAAAGCTCGAGAAATTGTTAGCAGACACTTGCATGTTCTGATTGTCATGAACAGTATCGCATCTCAAACTTGAAGAAGGAATTTAACTCTGATCGTGATTGGTTCAGATATCGACTTCAACAGGAAACATGTAGGTAATTATCTTATCTTTCTAATAAAACCATGATTACTTTATTTTGACGAGCGTACATCAAAATACGACGTTTCGGACCCTTAATAATCGGCAATAGGCGCTTGACTTCAGTCTTCAGTGTTTTTGCATTGGCAGCATCTGTATTTTTGTTTTTATTCACGCTTATCTTCTCTTTCTTCAATTACAATTGCTGAAGCTTTTGTGTTCTTCAATTACAGCACTTGATGCTTCTGGACTTTATAGAAAATGGTACCTTCTTTTCTAGTCAAGCTTGGACTTTGAATATCTTAATACTTCATTCAAAATTACTTCTCCAACCTTCAGAATGTTTTGTATTCTGAATAGATGCTTGATTAGCTTCGCTGGACGCCTCTTAAATTAGCTATTGTGCGTGGTTATCCGCTGGGCACAAGGCTGTCAAACTAGTAGCACTCTGACCAGTTCGCGTATTATGCTTCTTTGATCCTCTTAATGGCTGAATTAGGATTCGATGTCTTAATGAAACTTGTATATACTGATATTAGCTTTTAAAAGAAACTGGTTTCATCCAATTCGGACACCTATAGCTCAATAAATGGCCATCAGACGCTACAAAGGTATGACTGTCAGGAACAACATCACGTCACCAACTTACGGATGCAATTTGACAAAGATAGAGATCGATTTTGCTTTTGACCTCTTCATGAGAGTTGTGGATATTTCTATATGCCTTCCAACGATACCAAGATCGATGCTTTTGAACACCTAAAGCTCCAGAAATTGTAAGCAGACGCTTGCATGTTCGGATTGTCACGAACAGTATCACATCTCAAGCTTGAAGAAGGAATTTCACTCAGATCGAGATTGGTTCAGATCCTGACTTCTGCAGAAAACATGTATTTATTTATCTTATCTTTCTAAAAAAACCAAGATCACTTCATTTCGGCGAGTGTACCTCAAAATACGACGTTTCGGACTCTTAATTATTAGCAGCAGGCGCTTGACTTCAATCTTCAGTGTTTTTGCTTTTACGCTTTTGTACTTTTGTCTTTATTCGTGCTTCTCTTCTCTTTCTTCTATTAGATTTGCGAAAGCCTTTGTCTTCTACTTTAACAATACTTGATGTTTCCGAACTTTAGGGAAAAGGGTACCTCGTTTTCTGGTCAAGCTTGGACTTTGAATATCTTAATACTTCATTCGAAATTACTTCTCCAGCTATCATAATGTTCTGTATTCTGAGTAGACGCTTGATTAGCTTCACCGGAGGATTCTTAAATGAGCTAAGGCGCTTGGTTATCCACTGGGCACATTCACAAGGGTGTTTAACTCGTTGCATTCTTACCAGTGAGCGTATTATGCTTCTTAGACCTTCTTAAAGGCGAAATTAGGATTCAAAGTCTTCATGAAACGTGTAGATGTGGATATTAGCTTTAATGAGACACTAGTTTCAACCAATTCGAACACCTAAAGCTCAATATATGGTAATCACGAGAGAGATCGATTTGACCAAGTTACGGATGCAATTTGACCAAGATAGAGATCGATTTCGCTCTTGACCTCTTCACGAGAGTTGTGTATATTTCTCTAAGCCTTCCAACGATACCAAGATCGATGCTTTCGATCACCCAAAGCTCTAGAAATTGTCAGGAGACACTTGCATGTTCTGATTGTCACGAACAGTACCACATCTAAAGCTTGAAGAAGGAATTTCACTCAGATCGGGATTGGTTCAGATCTCGATTTCTCCAAGAAACATGTAGGTATTTATCTTATCTTTCTAATAAAACCAAGATCACTTCATTTCGACGAGCGTACCTCAAAATACTTTTCGGAGGCTTGATTATCGGCAGCAAGCACTTGACTTCAATCTTCAGTGTTTTTGCTTTTGCAGCATTTGTACTTATGTTTTTATTCACGCTTGTCTTCTCTTTCTTCTTTTACAATTGCTGAATCTTTTGTGTTCTTTTATTACAGTACTTGATGCTTCAGGACTTTATAGAAAATGGTACCTCATTTTCTGGTCAAGCTTGGACTTTCAATATCTTAATACTTCATTCAAAATTACTTCTTCAGCCTTCATAAAGTTTGTATTCTGAATAGACACTTGATTAGCTTCACCGGATGCTTCTTAGATTAGCTACGGCGCTTGGTTATACACTGGGCACATTCACAAAGCTGTTTAACCCGTAGCGTTATAAGCAGTTAGCGTATTATGCTTATTTGACCCTCTTAATGCTCGAATTAGTATTCGATGTCTTCATGAAACGTGTAGATATTGATATTAGCTTTAAAGAGACACTAGTTTCAACCAATTCGGACACCTAAAGCTCAATATATGGTCATCACGAGAGAGATCGATTTGACCAAGTTACGGATGCAATTTGACCAAGATAGAGATCGATTTCGCTCTTGACCTCTTCACGAGAGTTGCGTATATTTCTCTAAGCCTTCCAACGATACCAAGATCGATGCTTTCGATCACCCAAAGCTCAAGAAATTTTCAGGAGACACTTGCATGTTCTGATTGTCACGAACAGTACCACATCTAAAGCTTGAAGAAGGAATTTCACTCAGATCGGGATTGGTTCAGATCTCGATTTCTCCAGGAAACATGTAGGTATTTATCTTTTCTTTCTAATAAAACCAAGATCACTTCATTTCGACGAGCGTACCTCAAAATACTTTTCGGAGGCTTGATTATCGGCAGCAAGCACTTGACTTCAATCTTCAGTGTTTTTGCTTTTGCAGCATTTGTACTTAAGTTTTTATTCACGCTTGTCTTCTCTTTCTTCTTTTACAATTGTTGATTCTTTTGTGTTCTTTTATTACAGTACTTGATGCTTCAGGACTTTATAGAAAATGGTACCTCATTTTCTGGTCAAGCTTGGACTTTCAATATCTTAATACTTCATTCAAAATTACTTCTTCAGCCTTCATAAAGTTTGTATTCTGAATAGACACTTGATTAGCTTCACCGGATGCTTCTTAGATTAGCTACGGCGCTTGGTTATACACTGGGCACATACACAAGACTGTTTAACCCGTAGCGTTATAAGCAGTTAGCGTATTATGCTTTTTTGACCCTCTTAATGCTCGAATTAGTATTCGATGTCTTCATGAAACGTGTAGATATTGATATTAGCTTTAAAGAGACACTAGTTTCAACCAATTCGGACACCTAAAGCTCAATATATGGTCATCAGATGCTACAAAAGTATGACAGTCAGGAACAACATCACGTCACCAACTTAATGCTCGAATTAGTATTCGATGTCTTCATGAAACGTGTAGATATTGATATTAGCTTTAAAGAGACACTAGTTTCAACCAATTCGGACACCTAAAGCTCAATATATGGTCATCACGACGAGAGAGATCGATTTGACCTAGTTACGGATGCAATTTGACCAAGATAGAGATCGATTTCGCTCTTGACCTCTTCACGAGAGTTGCGTATATTTCTCTAAGCCTTCCAACGATACCAAGATCGATGCTTTCGATCACCCAAAGCTCAAGAAATTGTCAGGAGACACTTGCATGTTTGATGTCTTCATGAAACGTGTAGATATTGATATTGATTATCGGCAGCAGGCGCTTCACTTCAATCTTCAGTGTTTTTAGTTTTGCAGCAACTGTACTTTTGTTTTTATTCACGCTTGTCTTTTCTTTCTTCTATTGGAATTGCTGAAGGTTTTGTGTTCTTTTATTACAGTACTTGATGCCTCAGGACTTTATAGAAAGTGGTACCTTATTTTCTGGTCAAGCTTGGACTTTGAATATCCTAATACTTCATTCAAAATTACTTCTCCAGACTTCATAAAGTTTGTATTCTGAATAGACGCTTCATTAGCTTCACTGGACGCCTCTTAAATTTGCTAAGGTGCGTGGTTATCCGCTGGACACATTCACAAGGTTGTCAAACTAGTAGCATTCTGACTAGTTAGCGTATTAAGCTTCTTTGATCCTCTTAATGGCAGAATTAGGATTCGATGTCTTAATGAAACTTGTAGATATGGATATTAGCTTTTAAAAGACACTGGTTTCATCCAATTCGTACATCTATAGCTCAAGATATGGCCATCAGCTGCTACAAAGGTATGACTGTTAGGAACAACATCACGTCACCAACTTACGGATGCAATTTGACAAAGATAGAGATCGATTTCGCTTTTGACCTCTTCACGAGAGTTGCGTATATTTCTATAATCCTTCCAACGATACCATGATCGATGCTTTTGAATACCTAAAGCTCCAGAAATTGCAAGCAGACGCTTGCATTTTCGGATTCTCACGAACAGTATCACATCTCAAGCTTGAAGAAGGAATTTCACTCAGATCGAGATTGGTTCTGATCTTGACTTCTCCAGGAAACATGTATTTATTTATCTTATCTTTCTAGCAAAACCAAGATAACTTCATTTCGGCAAGCGTACCTCAAAATACGACGTTTCGGACGCTTGATTATTGGCAGTAGGCGCTTGACTTCAATCTTCAGTGTTTTTGATTTTGCAACTTTTGTACTTTTGTCTTTATTCGTGCTTCTCTTCTCTTTCTTCTATTAGAGTTGCTGAAGCCTTTGTCTTCTACTATTACAATACTTGATGTTTCCGAACTTTATGGAAAAGGGTACCTTGTTTTCTGGTCAAGCTTGGACTTTGAATATCTTAATACTTCATTCAAAATTACTTCTCCAGCTACCATAATGTTCTGTATTCTGAGTAGACGCTTGATTAGCTTCACCGGAGGATTCTTAAATAAGCTAAGGCGCTTGGTTATCCACTTGGCACATTCACATGGCTGTTTAACTCGTTGCATTCTGACCAGTGAGCGTATTATGCTTCTTAGACCCTATAAAGGCCGAATTAGGATTCGATGTCTTCATGAAACGTGTAGATATGGATACTAGCTTTAATGAGACACTAGTTTCAACCAATTGGGACACCTAAAGCTCAATATTTGGTCATCAGACGCTACAAAAGTATGACAGTCAGGAACAACATCACGTCACCAACTTACGGATGCAATTTGACAAAGATAGAGATCGATTTCGCTCTTGACCTCTTCACGAGAGTTGCGGATATTTCTCTAAGGCTTCCAAGGATACCAAGATCGATGCTTTTGAACACCTAAAGCTCTAGAAATTGTCAGTAGACGCTTGCATGTTCTGATTGTCACGAACCGTACCACATCTCAAGCTTGAAGAAGGAATTTCACTCAGATCGGGATTGGTTCAGATCTCGATTTCTCCAGGAAACATGTAGGTATTTATCTTATCTTTCTAACAAAATCAAGATCACTTCATTTCGACGAGCGTACCTCAAAATACCTTTCGGAGGCTGGATTATCGGCAGCAGGCGCTTGACCTAAATCTTCAGTGTTTTTGCTTTTGCAGCATCTGTACTTTTGTTTTTATTCACGCTTGTCTTTTCCTTCTTCTATTACAATTGCTGAAGCTTTTTTGTTCTTCTATTACAGTACTTGATGCTTCAGGACTTTACAGAAAATGGTACCTCATTTTCTGGTCAAGCTTGGACTTTGAATATCTTAATACTTCATTCAAAATTACTTCTTCAGCCTTCATAAAGTTTGTATTCTGAATAGACACTTGATTAGCTTCACCGGATGCTTCTTAGATTAGCTACGGCGCTTGGTTATACACTGGGCACATTCACAAAGCTGTTTAACCCGTAGCGTTATAAGCAGTTAGCGTATTATGCTTATTTGACCCTCTTAATGCTCGAATTAGTATTCGATGTCTTCATGAAACGTGTAGATATTGATATTAGCTTTAAAGAGACACTAGTTTCAACCAATTCGGACACCTAAAGCTCAATATATGGTCATCACGAGAGAGATCGATTTGACCAAGTTACGGATGCAATTTGACCAAGATAGAGATCGATTTCGCTCTTGACCTCTTCACGAGAGTTGCGTATATTTCTCTAAGCCTTCCAACGATACCAAGATCGATGCTTTCGATCACCCAAAGCTCAAGAAATTTTCAGGAGACACTTGCATGTTCTGATTGTCACGAACAGTACCACATCTAAAGCTTGAAGAAGGAATTTCACTCAGATCGGGATTGGTTCAGATCTCGATTTCTCCAGGAAACATGTAGGTATTTATCTTTTCTTTCTAATAAAACCAAGATCACTTCATTTCGACGAGCGTACCTCAAAATACTTTTCGGAGGCTTGATTATCGGCAGCAAGCACTTGACTTCAATCTTCAGTGTTTTTGCTTTTGCAGCATTTGTACTTAAGTTTTTATTCACGCTTGTCTTCTCTTTCTTCTTTTACAATTGTTGATTCTTTTGTGTTCTTTTATTACAGTACTTGATGCTTCAGGACTTTATAGAAAATGGTACCTCATTTTCTGGTCAAGCTTGGACTTTCAATATCTTAATACTTCATTCAAAATTACTTCTTCAGCCTTCATAAAGTTTGTATTCTGAATAGACACTTGATTAGCTTCACCGGATGCTTCTTAGATTAGCTACGGCGCTTGGTTATACACTGGGCACATACACAAGACTGTTTAACCCGTAGCGTTATAAGCAGTTAGCGTATTATGCTTTTTTGACCCTCTTAATGCTCGAATTAGTATTCGATGTCTTCATGAAACGTGTAGATATTGATATTAGCTTTAAAGAGACACTAGTTTCAACCAATTCGGACACCTAAAGCTCAATATATGGTCATCAGATGCTACAAAAGTATGACAGTCAGGAACAACATCACGTCACCAACTTAATGCTCGAATTAGTATTCGATGTCTTCATGAAACGTGTAGATATTGATATTAGCTTTAAAGAGACACTAGTTTCAACCAATTCGGACACCTAAAGCTCAATATATGGTCATCACGACGAGAGAGATCGATTTGACCTAGTTACGGATGCAATTTGACCAAGATAGAGATCGATTTCGCTCTTGACCTCTTCACGAGAGTTGCGTATATTTCTCTAAGCCTTCCAACGATACCAAGATCGATGCTTTCGATCACCCAAAGCTCAAGAAATTGTCAGGAGACACTTGCATGTTTGATGTCTTCATGAAACGTGTAGATATTGATATTGATTATCGGCAGCAGGCGCTTCACTTCAATCTTCAGTGTTTTTAGTTTTGCAGCAACTGTACTTTTGTTTTTATTCACGCTTGTCTTTTCTTTCTTCTATTGGAATTGCTGAAGGTTTTGTGTTCTTTTATTACAGTACTTGATGCCTCAGGACTTTATAGAAAGTGGTACCTTATTTTCTGGTCAAGCTTGGACTTTGAATATCCTAATACTTCATTCAAAATTACTTCTCCAGACTTCATAAAGTTTGTATTCTGAATAGACGCTTCATTAGCTTCACTGGACGCCTCTTAAATTTGCTAAGGTGCGTGGTTATCCGCTGGACACATTCACAAGGTTGTCAAACTAGTAGCATTCTGACTAGTTAGCGTATTAAGCTTCTTTGATCCTCTTAATGGCAGAATTAGGATTCGATGTCTTAATGAAACTTGTAGATATGGATATTAGCTTTTAAAAGACACTGGTTTCATCCAATTCGTACATCTATAGCTCAAGATATGGCCATCAGCTGCTACAAAGGTATGACTGTTAGGAACAACATCACGTCACCAACTTACGGATGCAATTTGACAAAGATAGAGATCGATTTCGCTTTTGACCTCTTCACGAGAGTTGCGTATATTTCTATAATCCTTCCAACGATACCATGATCGATGCTTTTGAATACCTAAAGCTCCAGAAATTGCAAGCAGACGCTTGCATTTTCGGATTCTCACGAACAGTATCACATCTCAAGCTTGAAGAAGGAATTTCACTCAGATCGAGATTGGTTCTGATCTTGACTTCTCCAGGAAACATGTATTTATTTATCTTATCTTTCTAGCAAAACCAAGATAACTTCATTTCGGCAAGCGTACCTCAAAATACGACGTTTCGGACGCTTGATTATTGGCAGTAGGCGCTTGACTTCAATCTTCAGTGTTTTTGATTTTGCAACTTTTGTACTTTTGTCTTTATTCGTGCTTCTCTTCTCTTTCTTCTATTAGAGTTGCTGAAGCCTTTGTCTTCTACTATTACAATACTTGATGTTTCCGAACTTTATGGAAAAGGGTACCTTGTTTTCTGGTCAAGCTTGGACTTTGAATATCTTAATACTTCATTCAAAATTACTTCTCCAGCTACCATAATGTTCTGTATTCTGAGTAGACGCTTGATTAGCTTCACCGGAGGATTCTTAAATAAGCTAAGGCGCTTGGTTATCCACTTGGCACATTCACATGGCTGTTTAACTCGTTGCATTCTGACCAGTGAGCGTATTATGCTTCTTAGACCCTATAAAGGCCGAATTAGGATTCGATGTCTTCATGAAACGTGTAGATATGGATACTAGCTTTAATGAGACACTAGTTTCAACCAATTGGGACACCTAAAGCTCAATATTTGGTCATCAGACGCTACAAAAGTATGACAGTCAGGAACAACATCACGTCACCAACTTACGGATGCAATTTGACAAAGATAGAGATCGATTTCGCTCTTGACCTCTTCACGAGAGTTGCGGATATTTCTCTAAGGCTTCCAAGGATACCAAGATCGATGCTTTTGAACACCTAAAGCTCTAGAAATTGTCAGTAGACGCTTGCATGTTCTGATTGTCACGAACCGTACCACATCTCAAGCTTGAAGAAGGAATTTCACTCAGATCGGGATTGGTTCAGATCTCGATTTCTCCAGGAAACATGTAGGTATTTATCTTATCTTTCTAACAAAATCAAGATCACTTCATTTCGACGAGCGTACCTCAAAATACCTTTCGGAGGCTGGATTATCGGCAGCAGGCGCTTGACCTAAATCTTCAGTGTTTTTGCTTTTGCAGCATCTGTACTTTTGTTTTTATTCACGCTTGTCTTTTCCTTCTTCTATTACAATTGCTGAAGCTTTTTTGTTCTTCTATTACAGTACTTGATGCTTCAGGACTTTACAGAAAATGGTACCTCATTTTCTGGTCAAGCTTGGACTTTGAATATCTTAATACTTCATTCAAAATTACTTCTCCAGCCTTCATAAAGTTTGTATTTTGAATAGACGCTTGATTAGCTTCACTGGACGCTTCTTAAAATGAGCTAAGGCGCTTGGTTATCCACTGTGCACATTCACAAGGCTGTTTAACTCGTAGCATTCTTAGCAGTTAGCATATTATGCATATTTGACCCACTTAATGCACGAATTAGGAATCGATGTCTTCATGAAACGTGTAGATATGGATATTATCTTTAATAAGACACTAGTTTCATCCAATTCAGACACCTGCAGCTCAATATATGGTCATCAGACGCAACAAAGGTTTGACTGTCAGGAACAACATCACGTCACCAACTTACGAATGCAATTTGACAAAGATAGAGATCGATTTCGCTCTTCACCTCTTCATGAGAGTTGCGGATATTTCTCTAAGCTTTCCAACGATAGCAAGATCGATGCTTTCGAAAACCTAAAGCTCGAGAAATTGTCAGCAGACACTTGCATGTTCTGATTGTCATGAACAGTATCGCATCTCAAACTTGAAGAAGGAATTTAACTCTCATCGTGATTGGTTCAGATATCGACTTCAACAGGAAACATGTAGGTAATTATCTTATCTTTCTAATAAAACCATGATTACTTTATTTTGACGAGCGTACATCAAAATACGACGTTTCGGACCCTTAATAATCAGCAATAGGCGCTTGACTTCAGTCTTCAGTGTTTTTGCTTTGGCAGCATCTGTATTTTTGTTTTTATTCACGCTTATCTTGTCTTTCTTCAATTACAATTGCTGAAGCTTTTGTGTTCTTCAATTACAGCACTTGATGCTTCTGGACTTTATAGAAAATGGTACCTTCTTTTCTAGTCAAGCTTGGACTTTGAATATCTTAATACTTCATTCAAAATTACTTCTCCAACCTTCAGAATGTTTTGTATTCTGAATAGATGCTTGATTAGCTTCGCTGGACGCCTCTTAAATTAGCTATTGTGCGTGGTTATCCGCTGGGCACAAGGCTGTCAAACTAGTAGCACTCTGACCAGTTCGCGTATTATGCTTCTTTGTTCCTCTTAATGGCTGAATTAGGATTCGATGTCTTAATGAAACTTGTATATACTGATATTAGCTTTTAAAAGAAACTGGTTTCATCCAATTCGGACACCTATAGCTCAATAAATGGCCATCAGACGCTACAAAGGTATGACTGTCAGGAACAACATCACGTCACCAACTTACGGATGCAATTTGACAAAGATAGAGATCGATTTTGCTTTTGACCTCTTCATGAGAGTTGTGGATATTTCTATATGCCTTCCAACGATACCAAGATCGATGCTTTTGAACACCTAAAGCTCCAGAAATTGTAAGCAGACGCTTGCATGTTCGGATTGTCACGAACAGTATCACATCTCAAGCTTGAAGAAGGAATTTCACTCAGATCGAGATTGGTTCAGATCCTGACTTCTGCAGAAAACATGTATTTATTTATCTTATCTTTCTAAAAAAACCAAGATCACTTCATTTCGGCGAGTGTACCTCAAAATACGACGTTTCGGACTCTTAATTATTAGCAGCAGGCGCTTGACTTCAATCTTCAGTGTTTTTGCTTTTACAGCTTTTGTACTTTTGTCTTTATTCGTGCTTCTCTTCTCTTTCTTCTATTAGATTTGCGAAAGCCTTTGTCTTCTACTTTAACAATACTTGATGTTTCCGAACTTTATGGAAAAGGGTACCTCGTTTTCTGGTCAAGCTTGGACTTTGAATATCTTAATACTTCATTCGAAATTACTTCTCCAGCTATCATAATGTTCTGTATTCTGAGTAGACGCTTGATTAGCTTCACCGGAGGATTCTTAAATGAGCTAAGGCGCTTGGTTATCCACTGGGCACATTCACAAGGGTGTTTAACTCGTTGCATTCTTACCAGTGAGCGTATTATGCTTCTTAGACCTTCTTAAAGGCGAAATTAGGATTCGAAGTCTTCATGAAACGTGTAGATGTGGATATTAGCTTTAATGAGACACTAGTTTCAACCAATTCGAACACCTAAAGCTCAATATATGGTAATCACGAGAGAGATCGATTTGACCAAGTTACGGATGCAATTTGACCAAGATAGAGATCGATTTCGCTCTTGACCTCTTCACGAGAGTTGTGTATATTTCTCTAAGCCTTCCAACGATACCAAGATCGATGCTTTTGATCACCCAAAGCTCTAGAAATTGTCAGGAGACACTTGCATGTTCTGATTGTCACGAACAGTACCACATCTAAAGCTTGAATAAGGAATTTCACTCAGATCGGGATTGGTTCAGATCTCGATTTCTCCAGGAAACATGTAGGTATTTATCTTATCTTTCTAATAAAACCAAGATCACTTCATTTCGACGAGCGTACCTCAAAATACTTTTCGGAGGCTTGATTATCGGCAGCAAGCACTTGACTTCAATCTTCAGTGTTTTTGCTTTTGCAGCATTTGTATTTATGTTTTTATTCACGCTTGTCTTCTCTTTCTTCTTTTACAATTGCTGAATCTTTTGTGTTCCTTTATTACAGTACTTGATGCTTCAGGACTTTATAGAAAATGGTACCTCATTTTCTGGTCAAGCTTGGACTTTCAATATCTTAATACTTCATTCAAAATTACTTCTTCAGCCTTCATAAAGTTTGTATTCTGAATAGACACTTGATTAGCTTCACCGGATGCTTCTTAGATTAGCTACGGCGCTTGGTTATACACTGGGCACATTCACAAGGCTGTTTAACCCGTAGCGTTATAAGCAGTTAGCGTATTATGCTTATTTGACCCTCTTAATGCTCAAATTAGTATTTGATGTCTTCATGAAACGTGTAGATATTGATATTAGCTTTAAAGAGACACTAGTTTCAACCAATTCGGACACCTAAAGCTCAATATATGGTCATCATGAGAGAGATCGATTTGACCAAGTTACGGATGCAATTTGACCAAGATAGAGATCGATTTCGCTCTTGACCTCTTCACGAGAGTTGCGTATATTTCTCTAAGCCTTCCAACGATACCAAGATCGATGCTTTCGATCACCCAAAGCTCAAGAAATTTTCAGGAGACACTTGCATGTTCTGATTGTCACGAACAGTACCACATCTAAAGCTTGAAGAAGGAATTTCACTCAGATCGGGATTGGTTCAGATCTCGATTTCTCCAGGAAACATGTAGGTATTTATCTTATCTTTCTAATAAAACCAAGATCACTTCATTTCGACGAGCGTACCTCAAAATACTTTTCGGAGGCTTGATTATCGGCAGCAAGCACTTGACTTCAATCTTCAGTGTTTTTGCTTTTGCAGCATTTGTATTTATGTTTTTATTCACGCTTGTCTTCTCTTTCTTCTTTTACAATTGCTGAATCTTTTGTGTTCTTTTATTGCAGTACTTGATGCTTCAGGACTTTATAGAAAATGGTACCTCATTTTCTGGTCAAGCTTGGACTTTCAATATCTTAATACTTCATTCAAAATTACTTCTTCAGCCTTCATAAAGTTTGTATTCTGAATAGACACTTGATTAGCTTCACCGGATGCTTCTTAGATTAGCTACGGCGCTTGGTTATACACTGGGCACATTCACAAGGCTGTTTAATCCGTAGCGTTATAAGCAGTTAGCGTATTATGCTTATTTGACCCTCTTAATGCTCGAATTAGTATTCGATGTCTTCATGAAACGTGTAGATATTGATATTAGCTTTAAAGAGACACTAGTTTCAACCAATTCGGACACCTAAAGCTCAATATATGGTCATCACGAGAGAGATCGATTTGACCAAGTTACGGATGCAATTTGACCAAGATAGAGATCGATTTCGCTCTTGACCTCTTCACGAGAGTTGCGTATATTTCTCTAAGCCTTCCAACGATACCAAGATCGATGCTTTCGATCACCCAAAGCTCAAGAAATTTTCAGGAGACACTTGCATGTTCTGATTGTCACGAACAGTACCACATCTAAAGCTTGAAGAAGGAATTTCACTCAGATCAGGATTGGTTCAGATCTCGATTTCTCCAGGAAACATGTAGGTATTTATCTTTTCTTTCTAATAAAACCAAGATCACTTCATTTCGACGAGCGTACCTCAAAATACTTTTCGGAGGCTTGATTATCGGCAGCAAGCACTTGACTTCAATCTTCAGTGTTTTTGCTTTTGCAGCATTTGTACTTATGTTTTTATTCACGCTTGTCTTCTCTTTCTTCTTTTACAATTGTTGAATCTTTTGTGTTCTTTTATTACAGTACTTGATGCTTCAGGACTTTATAGAAAATGGTACCTCATTTTCTGGTCAAGCTTGGACTTTCAATATCTTAATACTTCATTCAAAATTACTTCTTCAGCCTTCATAAAGTTTGTATTCTGAATAGACACTTGATTAGCTTCACCGGATGCTTCTTAGATTAGCTACGGCGCTTGGTTATACACTGGGCACATTCACAAGGCTATTTAACCCGTAGCGTTATAAGCAGTTAGCGTATTATGCTTTTTTGACCCTCTTAATGCTCGAATTAGTATTCGATGTCTTCATGAAACGTGTAGATATTGATATTAGCTTTAAAGAGACACTAGTTTCAACCAATTCGGACACCTAAAGCTCAATATATGGTCATCAGATGCTACAAAAGTATGACAGTCAGGAACAACATCACGTCACCAACTTAATGCTCGAATTAGTATTCGATGTCTTCATGAAACGTGTAGATATTGATATTAGCTTTAAAGAGACACTAGTTTCAACCAATTCGGACACCTAAAGCTCAATATATGGTCATCACGAGAGAGATCGATTTGACCAAGTTACGGATGCAATTTGACCAAGATAGAGATCGATTTCGCTCTTGACCTCTTCACGAGAGTTGCGTATATTTCTCTAAGCCTTCCAACGATACCAAGATCGATGCTTTCGATCACCCAAAGCTCAAGAAATTGTCAGGAGACACTTGCATGTTCGATGTCTTCATGAAACGTGTAGATATTGATATTGATTATCGGCAGCAGGCGCTTGACTTCAGTCTTCAGTGTTTTTAGTTTTGCAGCAACTGTACTTTTGTTTTTATTCACGCTTGTCTTATCTTTCTTCTATTAGAATTGCTGAAGGTTTTGTGTTCTTTTATTACAGTACTTGATGCCTCAGGACTTTATAGAAAGTGGTACCTTATTTTCTGGTCAAGCTTGGACTTTGAATATCCTAATACTTCATTCAAAATTACTTCTCCAGACTTCATAAAGTTTGTATTCTGAATAGACGCTTCATTAGCTTCACTGGACGCCTCTTAAATTTGCTAAGGTGCGTGGTTATCCGCTGGGCACATTCACAAGGCTGTCAAACTAGTAGCATTCTGACTAGTTAGCGTATTAAGCTTCTTTGATCCTCTTAATGGCAGAATTAGGATTCGATGTCTTAATGAAACTTGTAGATATGGATATTAGCTTTTAAAAGACACTGGTTTCATCCAATTCGTACATCTATAGCTCAAGATATGGCCATCAGCTGCTACAAAGGTATGACTGTTAGGAACAACATCACGTCACCAACTTACGGATGCAATTTGACAAAGATAGAGATCGATTTCGCTTTTGACCTCTTCACGAGAGTTGCGTATATTTCTATAATCCTTCCAACGATACCAAGATCGATGCTTTTGAATACCTAAAGCTTCAGAAATTGCAAGCAGACGCTTGCATTTTCGGATTCTCACGAACAGTATCACATCTCAAGCTTGAAGAAGGAATTTCACTCAGATCGAGATTGGTTCTGATCTTGACTTCTCCAGGAAACATGTATTTATTTATCTTATCTTTCTAACAAAACCAAGATAACTTCATTTCGGCAAGCGTACCTCAAAATACGACGTTTCGGACGCTCGATTATTGGCAGTAGGCGCTTGACTTCAATCTTCAGTGTTTTTGATTTTGCAACTTTTGTACTTTTGTCTTTATTCGTGCTTCTCTTCTCTTTCTTCTATTAGAGTTGCTGAAGCCTTTGTCTTCTACTATTACAATACTTGATGTTTCCGAACTTTATGGAAAAGGGTACCTTGTTTTCTGGTCATGCTTGGACTTTGAATATGTTAATACTTCATTCGAAATTACTTCTCCAGCTACCATAATGTTCTGTATTCTGAGTAGACGCTTGATTAGCTTCACCGGAGGATTCTTAAATAAGCTAAGGCGCTTGGTTATCCACTTGGCACATTCACAAGGCTGTTTAACTCGTTGCATTCTGACCAGTGAACGTATTATGCTTCTTAGACCCTATAAAGGCCGAATTAGGATTCGATGTCTTCATGAAACGTGTAGATATGGATACTAGCTTTAATGAGACACTAGTTTCAATCAATTGGGACACCTAAAGCTCAATATTTGGTCATCAGACGCTACAAAAGTATGACAGTCAGGAACAACATCACGTCACCAACTTACGGATGCAATTTGACAAAGATAGAGATCGATTTCGCTCTTGAACTCTTCACGAGAGTTGCGGATATTTCTCTAAGGCTTCCGAGGATACCAAGATCGATGCTTTTGAACACCTAAAGCTCTAGAAATTGTCAGCAGACGCTTGCATGTTCTGATTGTCACGAACCGTACCACATCTCAAGCTTGAAGAAGGAATTTCACTCAGATAGGGATTGGTTCAGATCTCGATTTCTCCAGGAAACATGTAGGTATTTATCTTATCTTTGTAATAAAACCAAGATCACTTCATTTCAACGAGCGTACCTCAAAATACCTTTCGGAGGCTGGATTATCGGCAGCAGGCGCTTGACTTAAATCTTCAGTGTTTTTGCTTTTGCAACATCTGTACTTTTGTTTTTATTCACGCTTGTCTTTTCCTTCTTCTATTACAATTGCTGAAGCTTTTTTGTTCTTCTATTACAGTACTTGATGCTTCAGGACTTTACAGAAAATGGTACCTCATTTTCTGGTCAAGCTTGGACTTTGAATATCTTAATACTTCATTCAAAATTACTTCTCCAGCCTTCATAAAGTTTGTATTCTGAATAGATGCTTGATTAGCTTCACCGGACGCTTCATAAATTAGCTAAGGCGTTTGGTTATCCACTGGACACATTCACAAGGCTGTTTAACTCATTGCATTCAGACCATTGAGCGTATTATGCATCTTAGACCCTCTTAAAGGCCGAATTAGGATTCGATGTCTTCATGAAACGTGTAGACATCGATATTAGCTTTAATGAGACACTGGGTTCATCCAATTCAGACACCTACAGCTCAATATATGATCATCAGACGCTAGAAACGTATGACTATCATGAACAACATCAAGTCACCAACTTACGGATGCAATTTGACAAAGATAGAGATCGATTTCGCTCTTGACCTCTTCATGAGAGTTTCGAATATTTCTCTAAGCCTTCCAACGATACCAAGATCGATGCTTTTGAACACCTAAAACTCCAGAAATTGTCAGCAGACGCTTGCATGTTCTGATTGTCATGAACAGTATCGCATCTCAAGCTTGAAGAAGGAATTTCACTCAAATCGGGATTGGTTCAGATCTCGACTTCTCCAGGAAACGTGTAGTTATTTATCTTATCTTTCTAACAAAACCAAGATCACTACATTTTGACGAGCGTAAATCAAAATACAACGTTTCGGACCCTTGATTATCGGCAGTAGGCGCTTGACTTCAATCTTCAGTGTTTTTACTTTTGCAGCAACTGTACTTTTGTTTTTATTCACGCTTGTCTTATCTTTCTTCTATTAGAATTGCTGAAGGTTTTGTGTTCTTTTATTACAGTACTTGATGCCTCAGGACTTCATAGAAAGTGGTACCTTATTTTCTGGTCAAGCTTGGACTTTGAATATCTTAATACTTCATTCAAAATTACTTCTCCAGACTTCATAAAGTTTGTATTCTGAATAGACGCTTGATTAGCTTCACTGGACGCCTCTTAAATTAGCTAAGGTGCGTGGTTATCCGCTGGGCACATTCACAAGGCTATCAAACTATTAGCATTCTGACTAGTTAGCGTATTAAGCTTCTTTGATCCTCTTAATGGCAGAATTAGGATTCGATGTCTGAATAAAACTTGTAGATATGGATATTAGCTTTTAAAAGACACTGGTTTCATCCAATTCGGACATCTATAGCTCAAGATATGGCCATCAGATGCTACAAAGGTATGACTGTCAGGAACAACATCACGTCACCAACTTACGAATGCAATTTGACAAAGATAGAGATTGATTTCGCTCTTCACCTCTTCATGAGAGTTGCGGATATTTCTCTAAGCCTTCCAACGATACCAAGATCGATGCTTTTGAAAACCTAAAGCTCCAGAAATTGTCAGCAGACACTTGCATGTTCTGATTGTCATGAACAGTATCGTATCTCTAGCTTGAAGAAGGAATTTAACTCTGATCGGGATTGGTTCAGATCTCGACTTCTCAAGGAAACATGTAGGCATTTATCTTATCTTTCTAATAAAACCACGATTACTTCATTTTGACGAGCGTACATCAAAATACGACGTTTCGGACCCTTGATAATCGGCAATAGGCGCTTGACTTCAATATTCAGTGTTTTTGCTTTTGCAGCATCTATATTTTTGTTTTTATTCACGCTTGTCTTCTCTTTCCTCAATTACAATTGCTAAAGCTTTTGTGTTCTTCAATTACAGCACTTGATGCTTCTGGACTTTATAGAAAATGGTACCTTCTTTTCTAGTCAAGCTTGGACTTTGAATATCTTAATACTTCATTCAAAATTATTTCTCCAACCTTCATAATGTTTTGTATTCTGAATAGATGCTTGATTAGCTTCGCTGGACGCCTCTTAAATTAGCTATGGTGCGTGGTTATCCGCTGGGCACAAGGCTGTCAAACTAGTAGCACTCTGACCAGTTCGCGTATTATGCTTCTTTGATCCTCTTAATGGCTGAATTAGGATTCGATGTCTTAATGAAACTTGTATATACGTATATTAGCTTTTAAAAGACACCGGTTTCATCCAATTCGGACACCTATAGCTCAATAAATGGCCATCAGACACTACAAAGGTAAGACTGTCAGGAATAACATCACGTCACCAACTTACGGATGCAATTTGACAAAGATAGAGATCGATTTTGCTTTTGACCTCTTCATGAGAGTTGTGGATATTTCTATATGCCTTCCAACGATACCAAGATCGATGCTTTTGAACACCTAAAGCTCCAGAAATTGCAAGCAGACGCTTGCATGTTCGGATTGTCACGAACAGTATCACATCTCAAGCTTGAAGAAGGAATTTCACTCAGATCGAGATTGGTTCAGATCCTGACTTCTCCAGAAAACATGTATTTATTTATCTTGTCTTTCTAAAAGAACCAAGATCACTTCATTTCGGCGAGTGTACCTCAAAATACGACGTTTCGGACTCTTGATTATTAGCAGCAGGCACTTGACTTCAATCTTCAGTGTTTTTGCTTTTGCAGCTTTTGTACTTTTGTCTTTATTCGTGCTTCTCTTCTCTTTCTTCTATTAGATTTGCTGAAGCCTTTGTCTTCTAGATTAACAATACTTGATGTTTCCGAACTTTATGGAATAGGGTACCTCGTTCTCTGGTCAAGCTTGGACTTTGAATATTTTAATACTTCATTCGAAATTACTTCTCCAGCTATCATAATGTTCTGTATTCTGAGTGGACGCTTGATTAGCTTAACCGGAGGATTCTTAAGTGAGCTAAGGCGGTAATCCACTGGGCACATTCACAAGGGTGTTTAACTCATTGCATTCTGACCAGTGAGCGTATTATGCTTCTTAGACCCTCTTAAAGGCGAAATTAGGATTCGAAGTCTTCATGAAACGTGTAGATGTGGATATTTGCTTTAATGAGACACTAGTTTCAACCAATTCGAACACCTAAAGCTCAATATATGGTCATCACGAGAGAGATCGATTTGACCAATTTACGGATGCAATTTGACCAAGATAGAGATCGATTTCGCTCTTGACCTCTTCACGAGAGTTACGTATATTTCTCTAAGCCTTCCAACGATACCAAGATCGATGCTTTCGATCACCCAAAGCTCAAGAAATTGTCAGGAGACACTTGCATGTTCTGATTCTCACGAACAGTACCACATCTAAAGCTTGAAGAAGGAATTTCACTCAGATCGGGATTGGTTCAGATCTCGATTTCTCCAGGAAACATGTAGGTATTTATCTTATCTTTCTAATAAAACCAAGATCACTTCATTTCGACGAGCGTACCTCAAAATACTTTTCGGACGCTTGATTATCGGCAGCAAGCACTTGACTTCAATCTTCAGTGTTTTTGCTTTTGCACCATTTGTACTAATGTTTTTATTCACGCTTGTCTTCTCTTTCTTCTTTTACAATTGCTGAATCTTTTGTGTTCTTTTATTATAGTACTTGATGCTTCAGGACTTTATAGAAAATGGTACCTCATTTTCTGGTCAAGCTTGGACTTTCAATATCTTAATACTTCATTCAAAATTACTTCTTCAGCCTTCATAAAGTTTGTATTCTAAATAGACACTTGATTAGCTTCACCGGATGCTTCTTAAATTAGCTACGGCGCTTGGTTATACACTGGGCACATTCACAAGGCTGTTTAACCCGTAGCGTTATAAGCAGTTAGCGTATTATGCTTATTTGACCCTCTTAATGCTCGAATTAGTATTCGATGTCTTCATGAAACGTGTAGATATTGATATTAGCTTTAAAGAGACACTAGTTTCAACCAATTAGGACACCTAAAGCTCAATATATGGTCATCAGACGCTGCAAAAGTATGACAGTCAGGAACAACATCACGTCACTAACTTACGGATGCAATTTGACAAAGACAAAGATCGATTTCGCTCTTGACCTCTTAACGAGAGTTGCGGATATTTCTCTAAGCCTTCCAATGATATCTAGATCGATGCTTTTGAATACCTAAAACTCCAGAAATTGTCAGCAGACGCTTGCATGTTCTGATTGTCATGAACAATATCGCATCTCAAGCTTGAAGTAGGAATTTCACTCAAATCGGGATTGGTTCATATCTCGACCTCTCCAGGAAACGTGTAGGTATTTATCTTATCTTTCTAACAAAACCAAGATCACTTCATTTCGACGAGCGTACATCAAAATACGTCGTTTCGGACCCTTGATTATCGGCAGCAGGCACTTGACTTCAATCTTCAGTGTTTTTAATTTTGCAGCATCTGTACTTTTGTTTTTATTCACGCTTGTCTTATCTTTCTTCTATTAGAATAGCTTAAGGTTTTGTGTTCTTTTATTACAGTACTTGATGCCTCCGGACTTTATAGAAAGTGGTACCTTATTTTCTGGTCAAGCTTGGACATTGAATATCTTAATACTTCATTCAAAATTACTTCTCCAGACTTCATAAAGTTTGTATTCCGAATAGACGCTTGATTAGCTTCACTGGACGGCTCTTAAATTAGCTAAGATGCGTGGTTATCCGCTGGGCACATTCACAAGGCTGTCAAACTAGTAGCATTCTGACCAGTTAGCGTATTATGCTTCTTTGATCCTCTTAATGGCAGAATTAGGTTTCGATATCTGAACGACACTTGTAGATATGGATATTAGCTTTTACAAGACACTGGTTTCATCCAATTCGGACATCTATAGCTCAAGATATGGTCATCAGACGCTACAAAAGTATGACAGTCAGGAACAACATCACGTCACCAACTTACGGATGCAATTTGACAAAGACAGAGATCGATTTCGCTCTTGACCTCTTAACGAGAGTTGCGGATATTTCTCTAAGCCTTCCAACGATACCAAGATCGATGCTTTTGAGCACCTAAAGCTCTAGAAATTGTCAACAGACGCTTGCATGTTCTTATTGTCACGAACAGTACCACATCTCAAGCTTGAAGAAGGAATTTCACTCAGATCGAGATTGGTTCTGATCTTGACTTCTCCAGGAAACATGTATTTATTTATCTTATCTTTCTAACAAAACCAAGATCACTTCGTTTCGGCAGGCGTACCTCAAAATATGACGTTTCGGACGCTTGATTATTGGCAGCAGGCGCTTGATTTCAATCTTCAGTGTTTTTGCTTTTCCAGCTTTTGTACTTTTGTCCTTATTCATGCTTCTCTTCTCTTTCTTCTATTAGAGTTGCTGAAGCCTTTGTATTCTACTATTACAATACTTGATGGTTCCGAACTTTATGGAAAAGGGTACCTCGTTATCTAGTCAAGCTTGGACTGTGAATATCTTAATACTTCATTCGAAATTACTTCTCCATCTACCATAATGTTCTGTATTCTGAGTAGACGCTTGATTAGCTTCACCGGAGGATTCTTAAATAAGCTAAGGCGCTTGGTTATCCACTGGGCACATTCACAAGGCTGTTTAACTCGTAGCATTATTAGCAGTTAGCGTATTATGCTTATTTGACCCTCTTAATGCACGAATTAGTATTCGATATCTTCATGAAACCTGTAGATATGGATATTAGCTTTAATGAGACACTAGTTTCAACCAATTCGGACACCAAAAGCTCAATATATGGTCATCAGACACTACAAAAGTATGACAGTCAAGAACAACATCACATCACCAACTTACGGATGCAATTTGACAAAGACAGAGATCGATTCCGCTCTTGACCGCTTAACGAGAGTTGCGGATATTTCTCTAAGCCTTCCAACGATACCAAGATCGATGCTTTTGGGCACCTAAAGCTCTAGAAATTGTCAGCAGACGCTTGCATGTTCTGATTGTCACGAACAGTACCACATCTCAAGCTTGAAGAAGGAACTTCACTCAGATCGGGATTGGTTCAGATCTCAACTTCACCAGGAAACCTGTAGGTATTTATCTTATCGTTCTAATAAAACCAAGATCACTTCATTTCGATGAGCATAGCTCAAAATATGGCGTTTCGAAGCCTAGATTATCGGAAGTAGGCGCTTGACTTCAATCTTCAGTGTTTTTGCTTTTGCAGCATTTGTACTTTTGTTTTTATTCACGCTTGTCTCCCCTTTCTTCTATTACAATTGTTGAAGCTTTTGTGTTCTTGTTTTACAGTACTTGATGCTTCAGGACTTTAGAGAAAATGGTACCTCATTTTCTGGTCAAGCTTGGACTTTGAATATCTTAATACTTCATTCAAAATTACTTCTTCAGCCTTCATAAAGTTTGTATTCTAAATAGTCGCTTGATTAGCTTCCCCGGATGCTTCTTAAATTAGCTAACGCGCTTGGTTTTCCACTGGGCACATTCATAAGGCTGTTTAACTCGTAGCATTATTAGCAGTTAGCGTATTATGCTTATTTGACCCATTTAATGCACGAATTAGTATTCGATGTCTTCATGAAACCTGTAGATATGGATATTAGATTTAATGAGACACTAGTTTCAACCAATTCGGACACCAAAAGCTCAATATATGGTCATCAGACGCTACAAAAGTATGACAGTCAAGAACAACATCACGTCACCAACTTACGGATGCAATTTGACAATGATAGAGATCGATTTCGCTCTTGACCTCTTCATGAGAGTTGCGGATATTTCTGTAGGCCTTCCAACGACACCAAGATCGATGCTTTGAGCACCTAAAGCTCTAGAAATTGTCAGCAGACGCTTGCATGTTCTGATTGTCACGAACAGTACCACATCTCAAGCTTGAAGAAGGAATTTCACTCAGATCGGGATTGGTTCAGATCTCAACTTCACCAGGAAACCTGTAGGTATTTATCTTATCGTTCTAATAAAACCTAGATCACTTCATTTCGATGAGCATAGTTCAAAATTCGGCGTTTCGAAGCCTAGATTATCGACAGTAGGCGCTTGACTTCAATCTTCAGTGTTTTTGCTTTTGCAGCATCTGTACTTTTTTTTATTCACGCTTGTCTTTTCCTTCTTCTATTACAATTGCTGAAGCTATTGTGTTCTTCTATTACAGTACTTGATGCTTCAGGACTTTACAGAAAATGGTACCTCATTTTCTGGTCAAGAGCTTGGACTTTGAATATCTTAATACTTCATTCAAAATTACTTCTCCAGCCTTCATAAAGTTTGTATTCTGAATAGACGCTTAATTAGCTTCACCGAACGCTTCTTAAATTAGCTAAGGCGTTTGGTTATCCACTGGACACATTTACAAGGCTGTTTAACTCATTGCATTCTGACCATTGAGCGTATTATGCATCTTAGACCCTCTTAAAGCCCGAATTAGGATTCGATGTCTTCATGAAACGTGTAGATATCGATATTAGCTTTAATGAGACACTGGGTTCATCCAATTCAGACAACTACAGCTCAATATATGATCTTCAGAAGCTAGAAATGTATGACCGTCATGAACAACATCACTTCACCAACTTACGGATGCAATTTCACAAAGATAGAGATCGATTTCGCTCTTGACCTCATCATAAGAGTTGCGGATATTTCTCTAAGCCTTCCAACGATACCAAGATCGATGCTTTTGAACACCTAAAACTCCAGAAATTGTCAGCAGACACTTGCATGTTCTGATTGTCATGAACAGTATCGCATCTCAAGCTTGAAGAAGGAATTTCACTCAAATCGGGATTGGTTCAGATCTCGACTTCTCCAGGAAACGTGTAGGTATTTATCTTATCTTTCTAACAAAACAAAGATCACTTCATTTCGACGAGCGTAAATCAAAATACGACGTTTCAGACCCTTGATTATCAGCAGCAGGCGCTTGACTTCAATCTTCAGTGTTTTTACTTTTGCAGCAACTGTACTTTTGTTTTTATTCACGCTTGTCTTATCTTTCTTTTATTAGAATTGATGAAGGTTTTGTGTTCTTTTATTACAGTACTTGATGCCTCAGGAGTTTATAGAAAGTGGTACCTTATTTTCTGGTCAAGCTTGGACTTTGAATATCTTAATACTTCATTCAAAATTTATTCTCCAGACTTCATAAAGTTTGTATTCTGAATAGACGCTTGATTAGCTTCACTAGACGCCTCTTAAATTAGCTAAGGTGCGTGGTTATCCGCTGGGCACATTCACAAGGCTGTCAAACTAGTAGCATTTTGACCAGTTAGCGTATTATGCTTCTTTGATCCTCTTAATGGCAGAATTAGGATTCGATGTCTTAATGAAACTTGTAGATATGGATATTAGCTTTTAAAAGACACTGGTTTCATCCAATTCGGACATCTATAGCTCAAGATATGGCCATCAGATGCTTCAAAGGTATGACTGTCAGGAACAACATCACGTCACCAACTTACGGATGCAATTTGACAAAGATAGAGATCGATTTCGCTTTTGACCTCTTCACGAGAGTTGTGTATATTTCTATAATCCTTCCAACGATACCAAGATCGATGCTTTTGAATATCTAAAGCTCCAGAAATTGCAATCAGACGCTTGCATGTTCGGATTGTCATGAACAGTATCACATCTCAAGCTTGAAGAAGGAATTTCACTCAGATCGAGATTGGTTCAGATCCTGACTTCTGCAGAAAACATGTATTTATTTATCTTATCTTTCTAAAAAAACCAAGATCACTTCATTTCGGCGTGCGTACCTCAAAATACGACGTTTCGGACGCTTGATTAATGGCAGCAGGCGCTTGACTTCAATCTTTAGTGTTTTTGCTTTTGCAGGTTTTGTACTTTTGTCTTTATTCGTGCTTCTCTTCTCTTTCTTCTATTAGAGTTGCTGAAGCCTTTGTCTTCTACTATTACAATACTTGATGTTTCCGAACTTTGTGGAAAAGGGTACCTCGTTTTCTGGTCAAGCTTGGACTTTGAATATCTTAATACTTCATTCGAAATTACTTCTCCAGCTATCATAATGTTCTGTATTCTGAGTAGACGCTTGATTAGCTTCACTGGAGGATTCTTAAATAAGCTAAGGTGCTGGGTTATCCACTTGGCACATTTACAAGGCTGTTTAACTCGTTGCATTCTTACCAGTGAGCGTATTATGCTTCTTAGACCCTTTAAAGGCCGAATTAGGATTCAATGTCTTCATGAAACGTGTAGATATGGATATTAGCTTTAATGAGACACTGATTTCATCCAATTCAGACACCTACAGCTCAATATATGGTCATCAGACGCTACAAAGGTATAACTGTCCGGAACAACATCACGTCACCAACTTACAGATGCAATTTGACAAAGATAGAGATCGATTTCGCTCCTGACCTCTTCATGAGAGTTGTAGATATTTCTCTAAGCCTTTCAATGATACCAAGATCGATGCTTTTGAACACCTAAAGCTCCAGAAATTGTCAGCAGACGCTTGCATGTTCTGATTGTCACGAACTGTATCACGTCTCAAGCTTGAAGAAGGAATTTCACTCAAATCACTACACATCTGTACTTTTGCTTTTATTCACTCTTGTCTTTTCTTTCTTCTATTAGAATTGCCGAAGCTTTTGTGTCCTTTTATTACAGTACTTGATGCCTCAGGACTTTATAGAAAATGGTACCTTATTTTCGGGTCAAGCTTGGACTATGAATATCTTAATACTTCATTCTAAATTACTTCTCCAACCTTCATAATGTTTTGTATTCAGAATAGACGCTTGATTAGCTTCACTGGACGACTTTTAAATTAGCTAAGGTACATGGTTACCCGCTGGGCACATTCACAAGTCTGTCAAACTAGTAGCATTCTGACCAGTTAGCGTATTATGCTTCTTTGATCCTCTTAATGGCCGAATTAGGATTCGATGTCTTAATGAAACATGTAAATATGGATATTAGCTTTCAAAAGACACCCGTTTCATCCAATTCGAACACCTATAGCTCAATATATGGCCATCAGACGCTACAAAGGTATGACTGTCAGGAACCACATCACGTCACCAACTTACGGATTCAATTTGACAAAGATTGAGATCGATTTCGCTTTTGACCTCTTCATGAGAGTTGCATATATTTCTATAAGCCTTCCAACGATACCAAGATTGATGCTTTTGAATACCTAAAGCTCCAGAAATTGCAAGCAGACGCTTGTACGTTCGGATTGTCACGAACAGTATCACATCTCAAGCTTGAAGAAGGAATTTCACTCAGATCGAGATTGGTTCTGATCTTGACTTCTCCAGGAAACATGTATTTATTTATCTTATCTTTCTAACAAAACCAAGATCACATCATTTCGGCGAGCGTACCTCAAAATACGACGTTTCGGACGCTTGATTATTGGCAGCAGGCGCTTGACTTCAATCTTCAGTGTTTTTGCTTTTGCAGCTTTTGTACTTTTGTCTTTATTCGTGCTTCTCTTCTCTTTCTTCTATTAGAGTTGCTGAAGCCTTTGTCTTCTACTTTTACAATACTTGATGTTCCCGAACTTTATGGAAAAGGGTACCTCGATTTCTGGTCAAGCTTGGACTTTGAATATCTTAATAATTCATTCGAAATTACTTCTCCAGCTATCATAATGTTCTAGATTCTGAGTAGACGCTTGATTAGCTTCACCAGAGGATTCTTAAATATGCTAAGGCGCTTGGTTATCCACTTGGCACATTCACAAGGCTGTTAACTCATTGCATTCTGACCAGTCAGCGTATTATGCTTCTTAGACCCGTTAAAGGCCGAATTAGGATTCGATGTCTTCATGAAACGTGTAGATATGGATATTAGCTTTAATGAGACACTAGTTTCAACCAATTGGGACACCTAAAGCTCAAAATATGGTCATCAGACGCTACAAAAGTATGACAGTCAGGAACAACATCACGTCACCAACTTACGGATGCAATTTGACAAAGATAGAGATCGATTTCGCTCTTGACCTCTTCACGAAAGTTGCGGATATTTCTCTAAGGCTTCCAACGATACCAAGATCGATGCTTTTGAACACCTAAAGCTCTAGAAATTGTCAGCAGACGCTTGCATGTTCTGATCGTCACGAACCGTACCACATCTCAAGCTTGAAGACGGAATTTCACTCAGATCGGGTTTGGTTCAGATCTCGATTTCTCCAGGAAACATGTAGGTATTTAACTTATCTTTCTAATAAAACCAAGATCACTTCATTTCGACGAGCGTACCTCAAAATACTTTTCTGAGGCTGGATTATCGGCAGCAGGCACTTGACTTCAATCTTCAGCGTTTTTGCTTTTCCAGCATTTGTACTTTTGTTTTTATTCACGCTTGTCTTCTCTTTCTTCTATTACAATTGCTGAAGCTTTTATGTTCTTCTATTACAGTACTTGATGCTTCAGGACTTTATAGAAAATGGTACCGTCATTTTCTGGTCAAGCTTGGACTTTGAATGTCTTAATACTTCGTTCAAAATTACTTCTTCCGCCTTCATAAAGTATGTATTCTGAATTGACTCTTGATTAGTTTCACCGGATGCTTCTTAAATTAGCTAAGGCGCTTTGTTATCCACTGGGCACATTCACAAGGCTGTTTAACTCGTAGCATTATTAGCAGGTAGCTTATTATCCTTATTTGACCCTCTTAATGCATGAATTAGTATTCGATATCTTCATGAAACCTGTAGATACGGATATTAGCTTTAATGAGACACTAGTTTCAACCAATTCGGACACCAAAAGCTCAATATATGGTCATCAGACGTTACAAAAGTATGACAGTCAGGAACAACATCACGTCACCAACTTACGGATGCAATTTGACAAAGACAGAGATCGATTTCGCTGTTGACCTCTTCACGAGAGTTGCGGATATTTCTCTAAGCCTTCCATCGATACCAAGATCGATGCTTTTGAGCACCTAAAGCTCTAGAAATTGTCAGCAGACGCTTGCATGTTCTGATTATCACGAACAGTACCACATCTCAAGCTTGAAGAAGGAATTTCACTCAGATCGGGATTGGTTCAGATCTCAACTTCACCACGAAACCTGTAGGTATTTATCTTATCGTTCTAATAAAACCAAGATCACTTCATTTCGATGGGCATAGCTCAAAATATGGCATTTCGAAGCCTACATTATCGGCAGTAGGCGCTTGACTTCAATCTTCAGTGTTTTTGCTTTTGCAGCATTTGTACTTTTGTTTTTATTCACGCTTGTCTCCCCTTTCTTCTATTACAATTGTTGAAGCTTTTGTGTTCTTGTTTTAGAGTACTTGACGCTTCAGGACTTTAGAGAAAATGGTACCTCATTTTCTGGTCAAGCTTGGACTTTGAATATCTTAATACTTCATTCAAAATTACTTCTTCAATCTTCATAAAGTTTGTATTCTGAATAGTCGCTTGATTAGCTTCATCGGATGCTTCTTAAATTAGAAAAGGCGCTTGGTTATCCACTGGGCACAATCACATGGCTGTTTAACTCGTAGCATTATTAGCAGTTAGCGTATTATGCTTATTTGAACCTCTGAATGCACTAATTAGGATTCGATGTCTTCATGAAACGTGTAGATATGGATATTAGCTTTAATGAGACACTGATTTCATCCAATTCGGACACCTACAGCTCAATATATCGTCATCTGACGCTACAAAGGTATGACTGTCAGGAACAACATCACATCACCAACTTACGGATGCAATTTGACAAAGATAGAGATCGATTTCGCTCTTGACATCTTCATGAGAGTTGCATATATTTCTCTAAGCCTTCCAACGATACCAAGATCGATGCTTTTGAACACCTAAAGCTCCAGAAATTGTCAGCAGACGCTTGCATGTTCTGATTGTCACGAACAGTACCACATCTTAAGCTTGAAGAAGGAATTTCACTCAGATCGGGATTGGTACGGATCTCGACTTCTCCAGGAAACATGTAGGTATTTATCTTATCTTTCTAATAAAACCAAGATCACATCATTTCGACGAGCGTACCTCAAAATACGTTTCGATGCCTTGATTATCAGCAGCAGGCGCTTGACTTCAATCTTCAGTGTTTTTGCTTTTGCAGCATCTGTACTTTTGTTTTTATTCACTTTTGTCTTTTCTTTCTTCTATTAGAATTGCTGAAGCTTTTGTGTCTTCTATTGCAGTACTTGATGCCTCAGGACTTTATAGAAAACGGTACCTTATTTTCGGGTCAAGCTTGGACTTTGAATGTCTTAATACTTCGTTCAAAATTACTTCTTCCGCCTTCATAAAGTTTGTATTCTGAATAGACCCTTGATTAGTTTCACCGGATGCTTCTTAAATTAGCTAAGGCGCTTTGTTATCCACTGGGCACATTCACAAGGCTGTTTAACTCGTAGCATTATTAGCAAGTAGCTTATTATCCTTATTTGACCCTCTTAATGCATGAATTAGTATTCGATATCTTCATGAAACCTGTAGATACGGATATTAGCTTTAATGAGACACTAGTTTCAACCAATTTGGACACCAAAAGCTCAATATATGGTCATCAGACGTTACAAAAGTATGACAGTCAGGAACAACATCACGTCACCAACTTACGGATGCAATTTGACAAAGACAGAGATCGATTTCGCTGTTGACCTCTTCACGAGAGTTGCGGATATTTCTCTAAGCCTTCCACCGATACCAAGATCGATGCTTTTGAGCACCTAAAGCTCTAGAAATTGTCAGCAGACGCTTGCATGTTCTGATTATCACGAACAGTACCACATCTCAAGCTTGAAGAAGGAATTTCACTCAGATCGGGATTGGTTCAGATCTCAACTTCACCACGAAACCTGTAGGTATTTATCTTATCGTTCTAATAAAACCAAGATCACTTCATTTCGATGGGCATAGCTCAAAATATGGCATTTCGAAGCCTACATTATCGGCAGTAGGCGCTTGACTTCAATCTTCAGTGTTTTTGCTTTTGCAGCATTTGTACTTTTGTTTTTATTCACGCTTGTCTCCCCTTTCTTCTATTACAATTGTTGAAGCTTTTGTGTTCTTGTTTTAGAGTACTTGACGCTTCAGGACTTTAGAGAAAATGGTACCTCATTTTCTGGTCAAGCTTGGACTTTGAATATCTTAATACTTCATTCAAAATTACTTCTTCAATCTTCATAAAGTTTGTATTCTGAATAGTCGCTTGATTAGCTTCATCGGATGCTTCTTAAATTAGAAAAGGCGCTTGGTTATCCACTGGGCACAATCACATGGCTGTTTAACTCGTAGCATTATTAGCAGTTAGCGTATTATGCTTATTTGACCCTCTGAATGCACGAATTAGGATTCGATGTCTTCATGAAACGTGTAGATATGGATATTAGCTTTAATGAGACACTGATTTCATCCAATTCGGACACCTACAGCTCAATATATCGTCATCTGACGCTACAAAGGTATGACTGTCAGGAACAACATCACATCACCAACTTACGGATGCAATTTGACAAAGATAGAGATCGATTTCGCTCTTGACATCTTCATGAGAGTTGCATATATTTCTCTAAGCCTTCCAACGATACCAAGATCGATGCTTTTGAACACCTAAAGCTCCAGAAATTGTCAGCAGACGCTTGCATGTTCTGATTGTCACGAACAGTACCACATCTTAAGCTTGAAGAAGGAATTTCACTCAGATCGGGATTGGTACGGATCTCGACTTCTCCAGGAAACATGTAGGTATTTATCTTATCTTTCTAATAAAACCAAGATCACATCATTTCGACGAGCGTACCTCAAAATACGTTTCGATGCCTTGATTATCAGCAGCAGGCGCTTGACTTCAATCTTCAGTGTTTTTGCTTTTGCAGCATCTGTACTTTTGGTTTTATTCACTTTTGTCTTTTCTTTCTTCTATTAGAATTGCTGAAGCTTTTGTGTCTTCTATTGCAGTACTTGATGCCTCAGGACTTTATAGAAAACGGTACCTTATTTTCGGGTCAAGCTTGGACTTTGAATGTCTTAATACTTCGTTCAAAATTACTTCTTCCGCCTTCATAAAGTTTGTATTCTGAATAGACCCTTGATTAGTTTCACCGGATGCTTCTTAAATTAGCTAAGGCGCTTTGTTATCCACTGGGCACATTCACAAGGCTGTTTAACTCGTAGCATTATTAGCAAGTAGCTTATTATCCTTATTTGACCCTCTTAATGCATGAATTAGTATTCGATATCTTCATGAAACCTGTAGATACGGATATTAGCTTTAATGAGACACTAGTTTCAACCAATTTGGACACCAAAAGCTCAATATATGGTCATCAGACGTTACAAAAGTATGACAGTCAGGAACAACATCACGTCACCAACTTACGGATGCAATTTGACAAAGACAGAGATCGATTTCGCTGTTGACCTCTTCACGAGAGTTGCGGATATTTCTCTAAGCCTTCCACCGATACCAAGATCGATGCTTTTGAGCACCTAAAGCTCTAGAAATTGTCAGCAGACGCTTGCATGTTCTGATTATCACGAACAGTACCACATCTCAAGCTTGAAGAAGGAATTTCACTCAGATCGGGATTGGTTCAGATCTCAACTTCACCACGAAACCTGTAGGTATTTATCTTATCGTTCTAATAAAACCAAGATCACTTCATTTCGATGGGCATAGCTCAAAATATGGCATTTCGAAGCCTACATTATCGGCAGTAGGCGCTTGACTTCAATCTTCAGTGTTTTTGCTTTTGCAGCATTTGTACTTTTGTTTTTATTCACGCTTGTCTCCCCTTTCTTCTATTACAATTGTTGAAGCTTTTGTGTTCTTGTTTTAGAGTACTTGACGCTTCAGGACTTTAGAGAAAATGGTACCTCATTTTCTGGTCAAGCTTGGACTTTGAATATCTTAATACTTCATTCAAAATTACTTCTTCAATCTTCATAAAGTTTGTATTCTGAATAGTCGCTTGATTAGCTTCATCGGATGCTTCTTAAATTAGAAAAGGCGCTTGGTTATCCACTGGGCACAATCACATGGCTGTTTAACTCGTAGCATTATTAGCAGTTAGCGTATTATGCTTATTTGACCCTCTGAATGCACGAATTAGGATTCGATGTCTTCATGAAACGTGTAGATATGGATATTAGCTTTAATGAGACACTGATTTCATCCAATTCGGACACCTACAGCTCAATATATCGTCATCTGACGCTACAAAGGTATGACTGTCAGGAACAACATCACATCACCAACTTACGGATGCAATTTGACAAAGATAGAGATCGATTTCGCTCTTGACATCTTCATGAGAGTTGCATATATTTCTCTAAGCCTTCCAACGATACCAAGATCGATGCTTTTGAACACCTAAAGCTCCAGAAATTGTCAGCAGACGCTTGCATGTTCTGATTGTCACGAACAGTACCACATCTTAAGCTTGAAGAAGGAATTTCACTCAGATCGGGATTGGTACGGATCTCGACTTCTCCAGGAAACATGTAGGTATTTATCTTATCTTTCTAATAAAACCAAGATCACATCATTTCGACGAGCGTACCTCAAAATACGTTTCGATGCCTTGATTATCAGCAGCAGGCGCTTGACTTCAATCTTCAGTGTTTTTGCTTTTGCAGCATCTGTACTTTTGGTTTTATTCACTTTTGTCTTTTCTTTCTTCTATTAGAATTGCTGAAGCTTTTGTGTCTTCTATTGCAGTACTTGATGCCTCAGGACTTTATAGAAAACGGTACCTTATTTTCGGGTCAAGCTTGGACTTTGAATGTCTTAATACTTCGTTCAAAATTACTTCTTCCGCCTTCATAAAGTTTGTATTCTGAATAGACCCTTGATTAGTTTCACCGGATGCTTCTTAAATTAGCTAAGGCGCTTTGTTATCCACTGGGCACATTCACAAGGCTGTTTAACTCGTAGCATTATTAGCAAGTAGCTTATTATCCTTATTTGACCCTCTTAATGCATGAATTAGTATTCGATATCTTCATGAAACCTGTAGATACGGATATTAGCTTTAATGAGACACTAGTTTCAACCAATTTGGACACCAAAAGCTCAATATATGGTCATCAGACGTTACAAAAGTATGACAGTCAGGAACAACATCACGTCACCAACTTACGGATGCAATTTGACAAAGACAGAGATCGATTTCGCTGTTGACCTCTTCACGAGAGTTGCGGATATTTCTCTAAGCCTTCCACCGATACCAAGATCGATGCTTTTGAGCACCTAAAGCTCTAGAAATTGTCAGCAGACGCTTGCATGTTCTGATTATCACGAACAGTACCACATCTCAAGCTTGAAGAAGGAATTTCACTCAGATCGGGATTGGTTCAGATCTCAACTTCACCACGAAACCTGTAGGTATTTATCTTATCGTTCTAATAAAACCAAGATCACTTCATTTCGATGAGCATAGCTCAAAATATGGCATTTCGAAGCCTACATTATCGGCAGTAGGCGCTTGACTTCAATCTTCAGTGTTTTTGCTTTTGCAGCATTTGTACTTTTGTTTTTATTCACGCTTGTCTCCCCTTTCTTCTATTACAATTGTTGAAGCTTTTGTGTTCTTGTTTTAGAGTACTTGACGCTTCAGGACTTTAGAGAAAATGGTACCTCATTTTCTGGTCAAGCTTGGACTTTGAATATCTTAATACTTCATTCAAAATTACTTCTTCAATCTTCATAAAGTTTGTATTCTGAATAGTCGCTTGATTAGCTTCATCGGATGCTTCTTAAATTAGAAAAGGCGCTTGGTTATCCACTGGGCACAATCACATGGCTGTTTAACTCGTAGCATTATTAGCAGTTAGCGTATTATGCTTATTTGACCCTCTGAATGCACGAATTAGGATTCGATGTCTTCATGAAACGTGTAGATATGGATATTAGCTTTAATGAGACACTGATTTCATCCAATTCGGACACCTACAGCTCAATATATCGTCATCTGACGCTACAAAGGTATGACTGTCAGGAACAACATCACGTCACCAACTTACGGATGCAATTTGACAAAGATAGAGATCGATTTCGCTCTTGACATCTTCATGAGAGTTGCATATATTTCTCTAAGCCTTCCAACGATACCAAGATCGATGCTTTTGAACACCTAAAGCTCCAGAAATTGTCAGCAGACGCTTGCATGTTCTGATTGTCACGAACAGTACCACATCTTAAGCTTGAAGAAGGAATTTCACTCAGATCGGGATTGGTACGGATCTCGACTTCTCCAGGAAACATGTAGGTATTTATCTTATCTTTCTAATAAAACCAAGATCACATCATTTCGACGAGCGTACCTCAAAATACGTTTCGATGCCTTGATTATCAGCAGCAGGCGCTTGACTTCAATCTTCAGTGTTTTTGCTTTTGCAGCATCTGTACTTTTGTTTTTATTCACTTTTGTCTTTTCTTTCTTCTATTAGAATTGCTGAAGCTTTTGTGTTCTTCTATTGCAGTACTTGATGCCTCAGGACTTTATAGAAAACGGTACCTTATTTTCGGGTCAAGCTTGGACTTTGAATGTCTTAATACTTCATTCAAAATTACTTCTTCCGCCTTCATAAAGTTTGTATTCTGAATAGACCCTTGATTAGTTTCACCGGATGCTTCTTAAATTAGCTACGGCGCTTTGTTATCCACTGGGCACATTCACAAGGCTGTTTAACTCGTAGCATTATTAGCAGGTAGTTATTATCCTATTTGACCCTCTTAATGCATGAATTAGTATTCGATATCTTCATGAAACCTGTAGATACGGATATTAGCTTTAATGAGACACTAGTTTCAACCAATTCGGACACCAAAAGCTCAATATATGGTCATCAGACGTTACAAAAGTATGACAGTCAGGAACAACATCACGTCACCAACTTACGGATGCAATTTGACAAAGACAGAGATCGATTTCGCTGTTGACCTCTTCACGAGAGTTGCGGATATTTCTCTAAGCCTTCCACCGATACCAAGATCGATGCTTTTGAGCACCTAAAGCTCTAGAAATTGTCAGCAGACGCTTGCATGTTCTGATTATCACGAACAGTACCACATCTCAAGCTTGAAGAAGGAATTTCACTCAGATCGGGATTGGTTCAGATCTCAACTTCACCACGAAACCTGTAGGTATTTATCTTATCGTTCTAATAAAACCAAGATCACTTCATTTCGATGAGCATAGCTCAAAATATGGCATTTCGAAGCCTACATTATCGGCAGTAGGCGCTTGACTTCAATCTTCAGTGTTTTTGCTTTTGCAGCATTTGTACTTTTGTTTTTATTCACGCTTGTCTCCCCTTTCTTCTATTACAATTGTTGAAGCTTTTGTGTTCTTGTTTTAGAGTACTTGACGCTTCAGGACTTTAGAGAAAATGGTACCTCATTTTCTGGTCAAGCTTGGACTTTGAATATCTTAATACTTCATTCAAAATTACTTCTTCAATCTTCATAAAGTTTGTATTCTGAATAGTCGCTTGATTAGCTTCATCGGATGCTTCTTAAATTAGAAAAGGCGCTTGGTTATCCACTGGGCACAATCACATGGCTGTTTAACTCGTAGCATTATTAGCAGTTAGCGTATTATGCTTATTTGACCCTCTGAATGCACGAATTAGGATTCGATGTCTTCATGAAACGTGTAGATATGGATATTAGCTTTAATGAGACACTGATTTCATCCAATTCGGACACCTACAGCTCAATATATCGTCATCTGACGCTACAAAGGTATGACTGTCAGGAACAACATCACGTCACCAACTTACGGATGCAATTTGACAAAGATAGAGATCGATTTCGCTCTTGACATCTTCATGAGAGTTGCATATATTTCTCTAAGCCTTCCAACGATACCAAGATCGATGCTTTTGAACACCTAAAGCTCCAGAAATTGTCAGCAGACGCTTGCATGTTCTGATTGTCACGAACAGTACCACATCTTAAGCTTGAAGAAGGAATTTCACTCAGATCGGGATTGGTACGGATCTCGACTTCTCCAGGAAACATGTAGGTATTTATCTTATCTTTCTAATAAAACCAAGATCACATCATTTCGACGAGCGTACCTCAAAATACGTTTCGATGCCTTGATTATCAGCAGCAGGCGCTTGACTTCAATCTTCAGTGTTTTTGCTTTTGCAGCATCTGTACTTTTGTTTTTATTCACTTTTGTCTTTTCTTTCTTCTATTAGAATTGCTGAAGCTTTTGTGTTCTTCTATTGCAGTACTTGATGCCTCAGGACTTTATAGAAAACGGTACCTTATTTTCGGGTCAAGCTTGGACTTTGAATGTCTTAATACTTCGTTCAAAATTACTTCTTCCGCCTTCATAAAGTTTGTATTCTGAATAGACACTTGATTAGTTTCACCGGATGCTTCTTAAATTAGCTACGGCGCTTTGTTATCCACTGGGCACATTCACAAGGCTGTTTAACTCGTAGCATTATTAGCAGGTAGTTATTATCCTTATTTGACCCTCTTAATGCATGAATTAGTATTCGATATCTTCATGAAACCTGTAGATACGGATATTAGCTTTAATGAGACACTAGTTTCAACCAATTCGGACACCAAAAGCTCAATATATGGTCATCAGACGTTACAAAAGTATGACAGTCAGGAACAACATCACGTCACCAACTTACGGATGCAATTTGACAAAGACAGAGATTGATTTCGCTGTTGACCTCTTCACGAGAGCTGCGGATATTTCTCTAAGCCTTCCACCGATACCAAGATCGATGCTTTTGAGCACCTAAAGCTCTAGAAATTGTCAGCAGACGCTTGCATGTTTTGATTATCACGAACAGTACCACATCTCAAGCTTGAAGAAGGAATTTCACTCAGATCGGGATTGGTTCAGATCTCAACTTCACCACGAAACCTGTAGGTATTTATCTTATCGTTCTAATAAAACCAAGATCACTTCATTTCGATGAGCATAGCTCAAAATATGGCATTTCGAAGCCTACATTATCGGCAGTAGGCGCTTGACTTCAATCTTCAGTGTTTTTGCTTTTGCAGCATTTGTACTTTTGTTTTTATTCACGCTTGTCTCCCCTTTCTTCTATTACAATTGTTGAAGCTTTTGTGTTCTTGTTTTAGAGTACTTGACGCTTCAGGACTTTAGAGAAAATGGTACCTCATTTTCTGGTCAAGCTTGGACTTTGAATATCTTAATACTTCATTCAAAATTACTTCTTCAATCTTCATAAAGTTTGTATTCTGAATAGTCGCTTGATTAGCTTCATCGGATGCTTCTTAAATTAGAAAAGGCGCTTGGTTATCCACTGGGCACAATCACATGGCTGTTTAACTCGTAGCATTATTAGCAGTTAGCGTATTATGCTTATTTGACCCTCTGAATGCACGAATTAGGATTCGATGTCTTCATGAAACGTGTAGATATGGATATTAGCTTTAATGAGACACTGATTTCATCCAATTCGGACACCTACAGCTCAATATATCGTCATCTGACGCTACAAAGGTATGACTGTCAGGAACAACATCACGTCACCAACTTACGGATGCAATTTGACAAAGATAGAGATCGATTTCGCTCTTGACATCTTCATGAGAGTTGCATATATTTCTCTAAGCCTTCCAACGATACCAAGATCGATGCTTTTGAACACCTAAAGCTCCAGAAATTGTCAGCAGACGCTTGCATGTTCTGATTGTCACGAACAGTACCACATCTTAAGCTTGAAGAAGGAATTTCACTCAGATCGGGATTGGTACGGATCTCGACTTCTCCAGGAAACATGTAGGTATTTATCTTATCTTTCTAATAAAACCAAGATCACATCATTTCGACGAGCGTACCTCAAAATACGTTTCGATGCCTTGATTATCAGCAGCAGGCGCTTGACTTCAATCTTCAGTGTTTTTGCTTTTGCAGCATCTGTACTTTTGTTTTTATTCACTTTTGTCTTTTCTTTCTTCTATTAGAATTGCTGAAGCTTTTGTGTTCTTCTATTGCAGTACTTGATGCCTCAGGACTTTATAGAAAACGGTACCTTATTTTCGGGTCAAGCTTGGACTTTGAATGTCTTAATACTTCATTCAAAATTACTTCTTCCGCCTTCATAAAGTTTGTATTCTGAATAGACCCTTGATTAGTTTCACCGGATGCTTCTTAAATTAGCTACGGCGCTTTGTTATCCACTGGGCACATTCACAAGGCTGTTTAACTCGTAGCATTATTAGCAGGTAGTTATTATCCTATTTGACCCTCTTAATGCATGAATTAGTATTCGATATCTTCATGAAACCTGTAGATACGGATATTAGCTTTAATGAGACACTAGTTTCAACCAATTCGGACACCAAAAGCTCAATATATGGTCATCAGACGTTACAAAAGTATGACAGTCAGGAACAACATCACGTCACCAACTTACGGATGCAATTTGACAAAGACAGAGATCGATTTCGCTGTTGACCTCTTCACGAGAGTTGCGGATATTTCTCTAAGCCTTCCACCGATACCAAGATCGATGCTTTTGAGCACCTAAAGCTCTAGAAATTGTCAGCAGACGCTTGCATGTTTTGATTATCACGAACAGTACCACATCTCAAGCTTGAAGAAGGAATTTCACTCAGATCGGGATTGGTTCAGATCTCAACTTCACCACGAAACCTGTAGGTATTTATCTTATCGTTCTAATAAAACCAAGATCACTTCATTTCGATGAGCATAGCTCAAAATATGGCATTTCGAAGCCTACATTATCGGCAGTAGGCGCTTGACTTCAATCTTCAGTGTTTTTGCTTTTGCAGCATTTGTACTTTTGTTTTTATTCACGCTTGTCTCCCCTTTCTTCTATTACAATTGTTGAAGCTTTTGTGTTCTTGTTTTAGAGTACTTGACGCTTCAGGACTTTAGAGAAAATGGTACCTCATTTTCTGGTCAAGCTTGGACTTTGAATATCTTAATACTTCATTCAAAATTACTTCTTCAATCTTCATAAAGTTTGTATTCTGAATAGTCGCTTGATTAGCTTCATCGGATGCTTCTTAAATTAGAAAAGGCGCTTGGTTATCCACTGGGCACAATCACATGGCTGTTTAACTCGTAGCATTATTAGCAATTAGCGTATTATGCTTATTTGACCCTCTGAATGCACGAATTAGGATTCGATGTCTTCATGAAACGTGTAGATATGGATATTAGCTTTAATGAGACACTGATTTCATCCAATTCGGACACCTACAGCTCAATATATCGTCATCTGACGCTACAAAGGTATGACTGTCAGGAACAACATCACGTCACCAACTTACGGATGCAATTTGACAAAGATAGAGATCGATTTCGCTCTTGACATCTTCATGAGAGTTGCATATATTTCTCTAAGCCTTCCAACGATACCAAGATCGATGCTTTTGAACACCTAAAGCTCCAGAAATTGTCAGCAGACGCTTGCATGTTCTGATTGTCACGAACAGTACCACATCTTAAGCTTGAAGAAGGAATTTCACTCAGATCGGGATTGGTACGGATCTCGACTTCTCCAGGAAACATGTAGGTATTTATCTTATCTTTCTAATAAAACCAAGATCACATCATTTCGACGAGCGTACCTCAAAATACGTTTCGATGCCTTGATTATCAGCAGCAGGCGCTTGACTTCAATCTTCAGTGTTTTTGCTTTTGCAGCATCTGTACTTTTGTTTTTATTCACTTTTGTCTTTTCTTTCTTCTATTAGAATTGCTGAAGCTTTTGTGTTCTTCTATTGCAGTACTTGTTGCCTCAGGACTTTATAGAAAATGGTACCTTATTTTCGGGTCAAGCTTGGACTTTGAATATCTTAATACTTCATTCTAAATTACTTCTCCAACCTTCATAATGTTTTGTATTCTGAATAGACGCTTGATTAGCTTCACTGGACAGCTTTTAAATTAGCTAAGGTACGTGGTTATCCGCTGGGCATATTCACAAGTCTGTCAAACTAGTAGCATTCTGACCAGTTAGCGTATTATGCTTCTTTGATCCTCTTAATGGCCGAATTAGGATTCGATGTCTTAATGAAACATGTAGATATGGATATTAGCTTTAAAAAGACACCGGTGTCATCCAATTCGGACACCTATAGCTCAATATATGGCCATCAGACGCTACAAAGGTATGACTGTCAGGAACCACATCACGTCACCAACTTACGGATTCAATTTGACAAAGATTGAGATCGATTTCGGTTTTGACCTCTTCATGAGAGTTACGGATATTTCTATAAGCCGTCCAACGATATCAAGATCGATGCTTTTGAACACCTAAAGCTCCAGAAATTGTAAGCAGATGCTTGCATGTTCTAATTGTCACGAACAGTACCACATCTCAAGCTTGAAGAAGGAATTTCACTAAGATTGGGATTGGTTCAGATCTCGACTTCTCCAGGAAACCTGTAGGCATTTACCTTATCTTTCTAATAAAACCAAGATCACTTCATTTTGACGAGCGTACCTCAAAATACGACGTTTCGGAGGCTTGATTATCGGCAGCAGGCGCTTGCCTTCAATCTTCAGTGTTTTTGCTTTTGCAGCATTTGTACTTTTGTTTTTATTCACGCTTGTCTTCTCTTTCTTCTATTACATTTGCTGAAGCTTTTGTGTTCTTCTGTTACAGTACTTGATGCTTCAGGTCTTTATAGAAAATGATACCTTATTTTCTGGTCAAGCTTGGACTTTACTATCTTAATACTTCATTCGAAATTACTTCTCTAACCAATATAATGTTCTGTATTCTGAGTAGACGCTTGATTAGCTTCACCGGAGGATTCTTAAATGAGCTAAGGCACTTGGTTATCCACTGGGCATATTCACAAGGCTGTTTAACTCGCTGCATTCTGACCAGTGAGCGTATTATGCTTCTTAGACCCTCTTAAAGGCCGAATTAGGATTCGATGTCTTCATGAAACGTGTAGATATGGATATTAGCTTTAATGAGACACTGGTTTCATCCAATTTGGACACCTACAATCCAATATATGATCATCAGACGCTACAAAGGTATGACTGTCAGGAACAACATCACGTCACCAACTTACGGATGCAATTTCACAAAGATAGAGATCGATTTCGCTCTTGACCTCTTCATGAGAGTTGTAGATATTTCTCTATGCCTTCCAACGATACCAAGATCGATGCTTTTGAACACCTAAAGCTTCTGAAATTGTCAGCACACGGTTGCACGTTCTGATTGTCACGAACAGTACCACATCTTAAGCTTGAAGAAGGAATTTCACTCAGATCGGGATTGGTTCGGATCTCGACTTCTCTAGGAAACATGTAGGTATTTATCTTATCTTTCTAATAAAACCAAGATCACTTCATTTCGACGAGCGTACCTCAAAATACGTTTCGGAGGCTTGATTATCGGCAGTAGGCACTTGACTTCAATCTTCAGTGTTTTTGCTTTTGCAGCATTTGTATTTTTGTTTTTATTCACGCTTGTCTTCTCTTTCTTCCATTACAATTGCTGAAGCTTTTGTGTTCTTCTATTACAGTACATGATGCTTCAGGACTTTATAGAAAATGGTACCTCATTTTCTGGTCAAGCTTTCACTTTGAATATCTTAATACTTCATTCAAAACTACTTCTCCAGCCTTCATAATGTTTGTATTCTGAATAGACGCTTGATTAGCTTCACCGGACGCTTCTTAATTTAGCTAAGCCGCTTCGTTATCCACTGGGCACATTCACAAGGCTGTTTAACTCATAGCTAGCATTCTTAGAAGTTAGCGTATTATGCTTATTTGACCCTCTTAATGCACGAATTAGGATTCGATGTCTTCATGAAACGTGTAGATATGGATATTAGCTTTAATGAGACACTGATTTCATCCAATTCCGACACCTACATCTCAATATATGGTCATCAGACGCTACAAAGTTATGATTGTCAGGAACAATATCACGTCACCAACTTACGGATGCAATTTGACAAAGATAGAGATCGATATCTCTCTTGACCTCTTCATGAGAGTTGCAGATATTTCTCTAAGCCTTACAAAGATACCAAGATTGAGGCTTTTGAACACATAAAGCTCCAGAAATTGTCAGCAGACGCTTGCATGTTCTGATTGTCACGAACTGTATCACGTCTCAAGCTTGAAGAAGGAATTTCACTCAGATTGAGATTTGTTCGGATCTTGAATTCTCCAGGAAACATGTATTTATTTATCTTATCTTTCTAACAAAGCCATGATCACTTCATTCCGGCAAGCGCACCTTAAAATACGACATTTCGGACGCTTGATTATCGGCAATAGGCGCTTGACTTTAATCTTCAGTGTTTTTGCTTTTGCAGCTTTTGTACTTTTGTCTTTATTCACGCTTGTCTTCTCTTTCTTCTATTAGAATTGCTGAAGCTTTTGTGTTCTTCTATTACAGTGCTTCATGCTTCAGGACTTTTTAGAAAAGGGTACCTTATTTTCAGGTCAAGCTTGGACTTTGAATATCTTAATACTTCATTCAAAATTACTTCTCCAGCCTTCATAATGTCTGTATTCTGAATAGACGCTTGATTAGTTTCATCGGACGCTTCTTAAATTAGCTAAGGTGCTTGCTTATTTGAGACGACCTGCCGTCCCATCAGTAAAACCTAAGATATTAACTAATCTTAATCGCATAATAAAAGTTAGCGCGCCTTATTAATACGAAGCGAAGCAGAAAAATTTAGCGCGGAAGCAAAACAATAAACGGCACACTACGCTTCAGAGTACACAGCTTTAAATATAAAGAAATATATCACATACAGTATTGCCCCATCTGTAGGGCTACAGTAATAAAGTAATACATACGAGTATACTATTACAAACCAAAATAAAAGTATGAAAGGTAGGCCGAGAGATAGCTCTCCGACTAATCACGATCATTGCCCAACCTCTCGAGGCTAGGGTCCGTGGCACGTCCTCCAGCGTCAGGCTCGTAAGGAATGTCGTCCAGCTCTTCAGCAACTGGTTCCTCCTCGGGGTCTTCCCATAAAATAGAGTAACACATATAGAAAATTAAGGGAGATAAGAAACGTAATTCATTAATATGGGAGAGGGGCATCAGTACAGCATATATATATATATATACATCACACAACACAGATAACATATATAACACAACCTCATCCATCTCTTAAGTCACAAATCACAATCATCTCAAACATCCTTCTCTCAGATAAGCCTATAGGAGGGATACTAGTCCCTATGTATATGTTGTCTTCCCTATATGCATGTTGGCCAATACATCACGTCTCCAATTGGACATCCCCGTCGGGATTACATCACATCACATCATATCTCGCCTCGGGATTTTACGTAACGTCCCCAATTGGACATCCCCCTTTGGGACCAAATGTTGTGGTATTATGAAAATGCAACAAACATCCATCGCAGGTTGATATCGGAACGTCACGCCAAAACACTCGTCCACGACCACGACACATCGCATCACATCAACGTCAACATCAATCATCAACATCAACATCACATCATTATCAACATCACGACGCCTTGCGTCTATGAGCCACAGCTCCACGGTCGGGACCACAACGATATCAACCCGAACAACATCAACGCTCACCATACTCTCATCAACACTCAACCACCAGTCAAATCACAATAACATTACAACAGTAATTCACTCCAAGGCAGATATCATCATAAAAATCGAATAGCAGCAAATCATAAAGGTAGTTTCAACACAACAGATAAACAGATAATCACTTAAATAAATCAACACAGCAACCTCGATCAATCACATCATTTATAATATCAGCTTAGTGGTGATAGCCCAAAAGTACCCACACCTAGGGTCCGGGCACTTTATCCAGGACACAACCTCTAGTAGGGTTTAAGGGTTCCCCAACACAAATATATATACTCTATACTAAGCTTGCCTTCCTGACGATATTAGTTCTTTCTCCCCACCTTAGTGATTTCCTCCAGCAGCTCCGGCTACGACTCCGCAGCTGTCAGTCGGGTGCGCTGTCGGATGTTCGAATCTTGTCTGATTCTATACAACAAAACACAACCAGAAATTAAAATAATGAAACCATAATCTACCTAATCTCTAGGTGTAGCTACTGCCCTTAATTAATCAAATAGGCTAGGGATATTGAAATTTTACCAACTCTTGGATCAATGATCCTTAAGCATACCTAATGCATAATCAATGATCAATTATCAAAGATTTGAACCAAAACCCCTAAAACTCACAAGGTAGGGTTTCAGCCATCACCATGAAAAATAGGTGAGAGTTTTATTTGGCCTCCTAATCACTTGGATTACATGATTAAGGGATGAAATAGGTGAAATTAAGAACAAAGAACAAAAACCCATTTTTTCCCAAAAAACCCACCCATTCGGACTTGAAAAGATAAATATGCTAGAGATTTTATTTCATCACAAGCTCTTGGATTATGATAGTAGGGGATGATACTAGCTCATAGGAATTGGTTTGGTCTCAAAATGATTTTCCTACAATTTTCTAGAGATTTTTGAAGTTTGAAGCATAAACTTGAAACTATGAACTTCAATGGAGAAAAATGAAGATTGAGAGCTCAAGAGTGAAATCTATACCCCCTAGGTGATAGAGGAGGATGAGAGGATCAACTTTGCTTCACAAACTTGCTTGAAAATCCTTGTGGAAGCTTGAGAAAAATGGAGGTGAAGGAAGGAAAGAAAAATGAAGAAAAATGGAGAAGAAGAAAGTGAAGGGAGAGAGGAGAGAGAGAGGCACGAAAATAAGAGAGAGAGAGGGGGTGAGGTCATCAAAATCTTAGATATTTTAGGGACGTAAACGTCCTTTAGGAAAAAGATCAGGGGCATTTTGGTCTTTTCGCGTTCAGATATTTTCTAATTTCATAAATATCTAGATATTTTCCAGAAAAGTAATGATGACACTGGTGAGTCACTCCTAGGTGAGGTGACTTCATGTTTATCCGTTAACGGGTCCCGTTAAATCCCTACGCAGCTCTGTTTCTTACGCGATTTAATATTTCGCCTAAGAAAGTCGTGATAACCTATTTATTTTGAACTTTTTCAAAATTGCCAATATCGTTCGCAATTTTATGCCTAATTGTTTCGTTCACGAGTCAAAATTAGGTCATCTGAGCAGTAAAATAATACTGTCAGTGTAAAACGCAGACCGGGGTCCGTCTGAGTTTTTGACCAAAATTTAACCATAGCTTCCTACGATAGCGTAGAGCGTGACTATGGTCTCGGATTAATTTATTTCACTCTCTAGACCCTTCAATAAAATACAAACACAAAAATACTGATTAATTAAATTTAGAAAGCTTTTAAAGCTTTTTAAGAAAAAACGGGGTGTTACATTATCCACTAGACACATTCACAAGGCTGTTTAACTCGTAGCATTCTTAGCAATTAGTGTATTATTCATCTATGACCCTCTTAATGCTTGAATTAGGATTCGATGTCTTCATGAAACGTGTAGCTATGGATATTAGCTTTCATGAGACACTGGTTTCATCCAATTCAGACACCTCCAGCTTAATATATGTCCATCAGACGCTAAAAAGGTATGACTGTCAGGAACAATATCACGTCACCAACTTACGGATGCAATTAGACAAAGATAGAGATCGATTTCTCTCTTGACCTCATCATGAGAGCTGAGGATATTTCTCTAAGCCTTCCAACGATACCAAGATCGAAGCTTGTGAATACCTAAAGCTCCAGAAATTATCAGCAGACGCTTGCATGTTCTGATTGTCACGAACAGTATCACATCTCAAGCTTGAAGAAGGAATTTCACTCAGATCGAGATTGGCTCAGATCTTGAATTCTCCAGGAAACATGTATTTATTTATCTTATCTTTCTAACAAAACCAAGATCACTTCATTTCGGCGAGCGTACCTCAAAATAAGACATTTCGGACGCTTGATTATCGGCAGCAGGCGCTTAACTTTAATCTTCAGTGTTTTTGCTTTTGCAGCTCTTGTACTTTTGTCTTTATTCACGCTTGTCTTCTCTTTCTTCTATTAGAACTACTGAAGCTTTTGTGTTCTTCTAATACAGTACTTCATGCTTCAGGACTTTATAGAAAAGGGTACCTTATTTTCAGGTCAAGCTTGGACTTCGAATATCTTAATACTTCATTCAAAATTAATTCTCCAGCCTTCATCATGTTTGTATTCTGAATAGACGCTTGATTAGATTCATCGGCCGCTTCTTAAATTAGCTAAGGTGCTTGGTTATCCACTGGACACATTCACAAGGCTGTTTAACTCGTAGCATTCTTAGAAGTTAGCGTATTCTGCTTATTTGACCCTCTTAATGCACGAATTAGGATTCGATGTCTTCATGAAACGTGTAGATATAGATATTAGCTTTAATGAGACACTGGTTTCATCCAATTCCGACACCTACAGCTCAATATATGGTCATCAGACGCTACAAAGTCATGACCGTCAGGAACAATATCACGTCACCAACTTACGGATGGAATTTGATAAATATAGAGATTGATTTCTCTCTTGACCTCTTCATGAGAGTAGCGGATATTTCTCTAAGCCTTCCAAAGATACCAAGATTGATGCTTTTGAACACCTAAAGCTCCAGAAATTGTTAGTAGACGCTTGCATGATCTGATTGTCATGAACAGTATCACTTCTCAAGCTTGAAGAAGGAATTTCACTCAGATCGAGATTGGTTCAGATCTTGAATTCTCCAGGAAACATGTATTTATTTATCTTATCCTTCTAACAAAACCAAGATCACTTCATTTCGGCGAGCTTACCTCAAAATACGACGTTTCGGACGCTTGATTATCGGCAGCAGGCGCTTGACTTTAATCTTCAGTGTTTTTGCTTTTGCAGCTTTTGTACTTTTGTCTTTATTCACGCTTGTCTTCTCTTTCTTCTATTAGAATTACTGAAGCTTTTGTGTTCTTATATTAAAGTACTTCCTGCTTCAGGACTTTATAGAAAAGGGTACCTTATTTTCTGGTCAAGCTTGGACTTTGAATATCTTAATACTTCATTCAAAATTACTTCTCCAGCCTTCATAATGTTTGTATTCTAAATAGACGCTTGATTAAATTCATCGGACGCTTCTTAAATTAGCTAAGGTGCTTGGTTATCCACAGGATACATTCACAAGGTTGTTTAACTCGTAGCATTCTTAGCAATTAGAGTATTATTCATCTTTGACCCTCTTAATGCATGAATTAGGATTCCATGTCTTCATGAAACGTGTAGATATGGATATTAGCTTTAATAAGACACTGGTTTCATCCAATTCAAACACCTCCAGCTTAATATATGGTCATCAGACGCTACAAAGGTATGACTGCTAGGAACAAAATCACGTCACCAACTTACGGATGCAATTTGACAAAGATAGAGATCGATTTCTCTCTTGTCCTCTTCATGAGAGTTGCGGATATTTCTCTAAGCCTTCCAACGATACCAAGATCGATGCATGTGAACACCTAAAGCTCCAGAAATTTTCAGCAGACGCTTCCATGATCTGATTGTCACGAACAGTATCACATCGCAAGCTTGAAGAAGGAATTTCACTCAGATCGAGATTGGTTCAGATCTTGAATTCTCCAGTAAACATATAGGTATTTATCTTATATTTCTAATAAAATCAAGATCACTTCATTTCGACGAGCGTACCTCAAAATGCGTTTCGGAGGCTGGATTATCGGCAGCAGGCAGTTGACTTCAATCTTCAGTGTTTTTGCTTTCGCAGCATTTGTACTTTTGTTTTTATACACGCTTGTGTTCTCTTTCTTCTGTTATAATTGTTGAAGCTTTTGTGTTCTTCTATTACAGTACTTCATGCTTCAGGATTTTATAGAAAATGGTACCTCATTTTCTGGTCAAGTTTGGACTTTGAATATCTTAATACTTCATTCGAAATTTCTTCTCCAGCCTTCATAATGTTTGTATTCTGAATAGACGCTTGATTAGCTTCACCGGATGCTTCTTAATTTAGATAAGGCGCTTGGTTATCCACTGGGCACATTCACAAGGCTATTTAACTCATAGCAATCTAAGAAGTTAGCGTATTAGGCTTATTTGACCCTCTTAATGCACGAATTAGGATTCGATGTCTGCAAGAAACGTGTAGATATGGATATTAGCTTTAATGAGACACTGGTTTCATCAATTCCGACACCTACAGCTCAATATATGGTTATCAGACGCTACAAAGGTATGACTGTCAGGAACAACATCACATCACCAACTTACGGATGCAATTTGACAAAGATAGAGATCGATTTCGCTCTTGACCTCTTCAAGAGAGTTGCAGATATTTCTCTAAGCCTTCCAAAGATACCAAGATCGTTGCTTTTGAACACCTAAAGCTCCCAAAATTGTTAGCAGACGCTTGCATGTTCTGATTGTCACGAACAGTACCACATCTCAAGCTTGAAGAAGGAATTTCACTCAGATCGGGATTGGTTCAGATCTCGACTTCTCCAGGAAACCTTTAGGCATTTATCTTATCTTTCTGATAAAACCTAGATCACTTCATTCGACGAGCGTACCTCAAAATACGACGTTTCAGAGGCTTGATTATCGGCAGCAGGCACTTGCCTTCAATCTTCAGTGTTTTTGCTTTTGCGGCATTTGTACTTTTGTTTTTATTCACGCTTGTCTTCTCTTTCTTCTATTACAATTGCTGAGGCTTTTGTGTTCTTCTATTACAGTACTTGATGCTTAAGGACTTCATTGAAAATGGTACCTTATTTTCTGGTCAAGCTTGGACTTTGAATATCTTAATACTTCATTCGAAATTACTTCTCCAGCCATCATAATGTTCTGTATTTTGAGTAGACGCTTGATTAGCTTCACCGGAGGATTCATAAATGAGCTAAGGGCTTGGTTATCCACTAGGCATATTCACAAGGCTGTTTAACTCGTTGCATTCTGACTAGTGAGCGTATTATGCTTCTTAGACCCTCTTAAAGGCCGAATTAGGATTCGATGTCTTCATGAAACGTGTAGATATGGATATTAGCTTTAACGAGACACTGGTTTCATCCAATTCGGACACCTACAGCCCAATATATGATCTTCAGATGCTACAAAGGTAGGACTGTCAGGAACAACATCACGTCACCAACTTGCGGATGCAATTTGACAAAAATAGAGATTGATTTTGCTCTTGACCTCTTCACAAGAGTTGTAGATATTTCTCTAAGCCTTCCAACGATACCAAGATCGATGCTTTTGAACACCTAAAGCTCCTGAAGTTGTTAGCAGACGCTTACATGTTCTGATTGTCACGCACAGTGCCACATCTCAAGCTTGAAGAAGGAATTTCACTCAGATCGGGATTGGTTAAGATCTCGACTTCTCCAGGAAACATGTAGGTATTTATCTTATCTTTCTAATAAAACCAAGATCACTTCATTTCGACGAGCGCACCTCAAAATATGTTTCGAAGGCTTGATTATCGGCAGCAGGCACTTGCTTCAATCTTCAGTGTTTTTGCTTTTGCAGCATTTTTACTTTTGTTTTTGTTCACGCTTGTCTTCTCTTTCTTCTATTACAATTGTTGAAGCTTTTGTGTTCTTCTATTACAATACTTGATGCAATACCCTTTCCCGAGTGTCACATTCCCGAACGTTTTTAAGGTCGAAAATATTTATTAATGCGAAAAATACGATTTTTTTTTTCTTTTCTTTTCATAAAGATGTAGTGGGATTAGTAAAGGTAAATAAATAATACTAATAAATGAACTTAAGTCCACCATGCATTTCTAGAACATATTGTATTATAAATACAGAACAGAAAACAGAAAACAGAAACGGAAACAATATTGTATACAGACAAAAGTCTAATGCATAACTGACATAAGGAATACAATAAGTACTAGGAGTTGTAGCTCTCAAAAGGTACTACAAAAACTGACATAGTCTGGCCGACAACAAAACTAAAACAACAAAAGAGTCCACCTCCGAACTCAGAGGGACTGCTGAACCAAACCATCGTCGCGTCCATCTGTTCAAGCAGCAATAGCAAGTACCAGCAGAAAACATACAGATATGGGTGAGATTCCCGTTCATCAACACAACAAAACAGCAGTAGTGAAAACGGGACGACTCACTAGGTAAAAGGTACCCAACATGTTAAACAGTTAAACAGCATTACTAAAACTCTCAATATATATCATGTTAAATAGTTAACAGTATAATATAATACATTCTTAAACAGAACAGCGATGTATAACAGTAAATTAAACATCAACAAGCATGCAATGCAGTGCAATGTACATGACTCAATGCCAATGCCACTGGGTACTACTCTGACCCCTACTCCATGGAGCTAACAAAACATTCAGAGAGAGTGAATGGGAGGACATGTTCCGGTTTTTGCCAGCCATGAGCAAGATGCTACAACATTCGTAACGTGCACGTATCTGGCTTTACGGTAACACTCTCGACCAAACATGAAAAGTACGGCATCTAGTAGAGGATATCAGTGTATTGCACGGATTCGCCACGACACAGAAGAATCACCAACTGGTCACATGTCAGCCCTTCTAACCCTGATACCTCCAAAAAGACCATTGAAGATCGTCACTGTAAGATTCGCACCCGCATCAAGGTGTAAGCTCAACTCCTAGGCTCAAGACCTTACAACTATGCACATGAAATGCCAATGCTTACTCAAAGCAGATGCGATAAAGCAATGTCTACCCATTGGATAGACCTCAAGTTTCACTAAGGTTCTCTTCCTTAGAAACTACACACATCTTTGTTTTATAAATCATTTATCCATCGGATAAAACATTTATCCATCGGAGAAATATCTCGTGATTCCTTTGGAATGATCCAGACTGCTTTCAGAATCGCCGACTGTCCCCACAAACCAACACAAGTCTTTTCAGCGTGTTTTGTCCTCACTCACACGCTTTCTAGGAAACTTCCCAGAAGGTCACCCATCCCATTCTTATGTTCTAAGCTCCCGAAAAGAAGATAAATTTTGTTGGTATGGGTAGTACCAATCAATTCTTATATGCCTTCCCTTAGCTATACAGTCCCATACCTACATAGCCTCAGGATTCCTTCCACTGTACAGTCCCATACTTGCACAGCCTCAGGATACCTCTCATTCTGGTTATCACAAGACGGAAACAATTGAACGATTAACCTAGATCCGAATCACCGGTCCGTCATCGAACTACTGTTTCAAAACCAAAACGTTTCATGTTTGTGTGTACGTCTTATGAATTATGTCTCAAGTCCTAAGCATTATGAATAAGGATTGAGAATCCTCTTAGACGAGTCTTTTAGCCTTTCTTAGATATTAATCCCTTGTCTTTCAATTAAGGAAACAAGTGTTGATTCACTTAAGTCTTATGAAGTCATTGATGTACTAAGTCATCAATGGTATAGTACATGGTCATGCTCCACCACATACTATACTTAATTAACCCTTGTCTTCAACCCTAAGTTAATTACTTAACTTAGGTTTTTCACGCGTAAAACTTTACGATTTAGTTAGAAAACTCCTTTTCTAAACCAAACAACTTTTACAATTAAAAACTCATTTGATTTGAAACAACATTTGAACTACTTACTTCATTTCTAGCATTTTCAAAAAGGTGAAATCCGCTTAGCAAGAGTACATTCGCTTAGCTAAATTAAGGCAGTGATACCTCATTTGAAACTCCTTTCTCGCGGGCGAACAGAAGTTTCGCGTTGTGAGGCTGAGAGCTGTATTTGCTCCTTATACAGATCCTCTGTATCGCGAGGCGAAGATTGTCTCGCGTCGTGAAGCAGAGAACTGTATTTCAAACCGACCTTCTGCATCGCGAGGCGATAATTGTCTCGCGTCGAGAGGCAGAGAGATGTAATTCTTCACTGCTTAGGCGGTTCGCGAGGCGAGAACTACTTCGCTGCACGAGGCCGAGAAGCTGCATCTTTGCTGCTCGGGCTAGCCCACTGTCTCGCGAGGTAAGGCAAGGTTAGCAGGGCGAATGCCTTGTTTTCCCTCTGTCTCGCGGGGCGAGACAGGGTTCGCTGGGCGAGTGCCCTGTTTTCGCTTTCCCTTAACTTCTTCATTAATTCTCTTTTGAAACACTTAGTTTGATTAACAGACCTATGGCTAAAGAAAAGACATTTTCCACTTTGGTGACACGCTTAAAAGTTTAAAACTTCATTTGATCTTTGGATCAAAATCACTTTTCATAGTTCTTTGAAACATAGGTTATGAAATCATGTTTTGTTACATCAAAACCTTGCCAAAAACAAGAACAACACATATTCTTATATTTCCTCTTACCAAGGCCACAAGCCTACTCCAATGAAAAATGGAGACTTTGGTTCACCAACAAAGAAAATATAGCTCAAAAGCTCACACCAATTATGACAAACCACAATTACACCTTATTACATCATAACCAAAACATACAAGTCCATCACACATCATGGTCTCATAACCAAGCATAAAAGTCCATACTTGATCTAGTGATCAAAGTAGGTTTTTCAACATACATGAAAATGATTTTCATTCAATCATCTCATCATCAACATATGCTAAAGCACACTACAACATACTAAAGCATACACTCATCAAGACAACCTTGTTCTTGAAGAGAACTTAACAAAACTTAACAATTAAAAGTGAACCCAAACTAAAGGGTTTCACCCACACATAAACTTAAACAACCATCTTCACCACCACCATCTTGGTGTGATGAGGTTCACCCCCCATACCTGTTGAAGAGCAGATTCCAGGATCAAAGTCGGTTGATCGGTTTGTGAACCTCCTGATAGTTGTCACCAACTACAAACAACCAAACAATCAAACATTAAACAACAATCAAAGAAAAACTCAACAATCCTAACAAAGAGGGTTTCAGCCATTTTGTGCTTTTTGAGCTATGATGAGAGTTGAATCATAAGCTCTTGGGTTTAGGTAGAGAATGATGAGGTGAGTTCAAAGAAATTGGTCTCACATCAAAATGATTTTTCTACAATTTCCTATGGATTTTCAAAGTTTTGGATCTAAGAAATAATTTTCATGAAAATGGATCTTGATCTTGAAATAAGGAGATATTCAAGAAGCTAAGAGATCATAGAAGTGATCTTACCTTAAAATGAAGGAAGATTGCTCAAGGAATCAAGTGATTCCAACAAGAAACCAAGCTTTTTCAAGAACAACAATGGTGTTTTCTCTCTAAAGTTGGAGATGGTGTTCTTGAGTTATTTGGGAGGGCTAATCTGCTTGAATGAGGGGCTGGAAGGGCTGAGTTCAGCCTTTAAAAAACTCACTTAAGGGCAAAATGGTCATTTGTCAAAAGGGTAAAATGGTAAAAGTGTAAAAGACTAAGGTTAGGGGCATTTTGGTCATTTCGCATCTAGATTTTCCCGATCGTCATGACGACTCTGACATACTCTCCCAAGTTTCCTAGGATGATGTGGTATCGAGCTTATCCATTATCGGGTCTCGTTGAATCCCTTTACGACTCCAAACGCCTCCTGGTTCGATTATACGACTGAATATAATATATTATTATTATTTTTCGGACCTCAGGACGGATTTTAACGAAGATGGAGAGAATAAAATCCCGAGACTTACTGTCTCGTTCACGAGTCCAAATTTGGTCTCGATAGTAGAAAAAGGCTACTATCCGTGAAAAACGCAGACCGGGCTCCGTTTGAGCTTTTGCCCGAAACTTAACCATGGCTTCCGATGGTTGCGTAGAACATTCCTATCTTCTCGGAATATTTTATTTGACTTTCTAAACCCTTCAATAAAATATAAACGTTAAAATATTGGAGAATTAGAAAACGTGAAAATCGGGGCGTTACATTCCTACCCCTCTTCAAAGAATTTCGTCGTCGAAATTCCGTAACTTAAAACTAAACCTACTCTGTTGCTGAAGATTAAGGAAAGAAATTTTTCAACAAAGGAAAATTTTTCCTAGTCTTGGTCTCAGAAGAAAGTATACAAAAGAATTTTACCAATCTGGAATGAATACAGGAATATCCGGTATGCAAAAAGATTCTTTAGTAGGTTCGTGAGTGTAAAATTGCATAGCTAATACATGTTTACATCTATAACTCTAATAAAGCTCCTTCTTTCATAAGAACCTTCCAATAAACTTGGGAATCAAAAGATGTACAGTCTGGCAAAAAATCAGACTGGATCACCTTCACCAAAAGTAAAAGTGATTAGACTAAGTTTCATCAAGAAACTTCCAGTATCGAGAAGTTGTTTATGTTACAACTCAAGAGATAGTAATGACAAAACTTTCAGTGAAATAATACGAAAATGTCCAGACCAATGGACACCACCATATTACCAATTCACTCAATTGTCTAATACACTGAGGAATATGTAGGAGTGTGAACACAAATGTTCCCTTGAGATCAGGCAGCACTAACATAGGTGAAGTAGTCAACCTTTTCTCTAACCCTTGCAAACTTTCCTCACAGGCTTCAGTACATTCAAAAGCTTTATCCTTCCTTTGAAATCACGTGACCCTAAAAACTTTACTTCGTCGAGCCAAAACTCACGCTTGGACAACTTTGCATACAGCTGTTTCTCCTCCAGAACCTGAAGAATCACACTAAGATATTCAGTGTGTACTTCCTGGTTTCGCGAATAGATGAGTATGTTGTCAATGAAACAACGACAAACTTATCTAGATATGGACAAAAGATCCTATTCATGTAATCCATGAATATAGCGGAGTATTCATCATACCAAATGGCATTACAAGGTACTCGTAGTGCCCATAGCGTGTTCGATACGCTGTCTTTGGTACATCCTCTGCCTTCACATGAATCTGGTGACAACCCGATCGCAAAACATCCTGGGAGAAAACTGTCGCTCTCCTCAACTGATCCATCAAGTCATTTATCCTCGGAAGAAGATACTTGTTCTTAATGGTGAAGTTGTTCAACTGACGATAATCCACATATAGGCGAGATGTTTGATCTTTCTTTCTCACCAATAGCACAGGCGTTCCCTACGGCGACACACTGGGTCTAACGAACTGTTTTCCCAATAAGTCCACCAACTGTTCCTTCAAGGTTTCCAACTCAGTAGGTGCCATATGATACGGTGCTATAGACATTAGTCCTGTTCCTGGCACAAGATCGATCACAACTCGATGCCTCGAACTGACGGTACACCTGGTACGTCTTCAGGAAAGACTTCCAGAAACTCGTTAGTAACATGTATTCGTTGAGCTCCTCCTCTCAAAGAAATGTTTCCTTGGTTGGCAATCCAAATCCAGAATTATCCGAATCAAGGAAAACTAAGGTTTTGTTTGCACCGTCTAATGGGATATGGTTACAAGATAACCAATTCATCCCTACGATCAAATCCATTTGCGAAAGAGGCAAACAGATCAAATCAATCAAAAACGTTCTATCTTTCACAGAAATAGAATAGTTCAAACAAACTTTCGCAATTATAACAGGCTTTGCAGAAAGTGCAAAAATTACCAAATCTAAGGGTAAGGAAAGATACAGATAAGGTTTTACCATCCACGATGATCTGACCGTGAATCAAATCTTCCCTTTGAGAAGTCTCAGCATCATCCCCAGTATAAACTCTACTCATTGCCTTAGGCTTCATTGCTTGCACATCATTGACAGAATGTCTAGCTTTTGATTGCACACAATCGCGTGAAGTATGCCCTGGTTTTCCACACTTGAAGCACATGATTCCCTTGATCAAGCATCCTCTAGTGACATGATTGTTCTTGCCACATTTCATGCACTTCTTTGGGGCACTTCCAGATTGACTAATACTCCCACTGCTTCCTCCTACAGAACGTTGTTGTTGACCTTGCTGTTTTGAATATGATTTCCATCGAGATCTATCATCACGACCATTGGTGCCTTTATGGAACCTAGTCGGTCCAGAGTGACGTTGCCTTCCTTCACGAGTCTTCATCAGATTTTCGATTATGAAGCATTCATCTACCAAAACCGAGATCTCTTTGACCTTAAGAGGTAGCACCTCTCCTCAAATCTCGTCCCTTAAACCTTCTTCGAACTTTGTGCACTTCCACTCCTGATCCGGATGAAGATGGAAATACCTCGAACACTTCAGCAGGGACTCAAAACGATCAGCATATTCTTTGACAGACATTCCTCCTTGACGTAGCTGCAGGAACTCCATGTCTTTCAACTCGTCTGGCATTCGTCAGGAAACACTCGTTCTGAAGAACTCTGCAAGCGACAACTTAAAAGAAAGCAAAAACATTACTATCCTACCCAATATCATTCCCCTTCAGAAACAATAATGCGGAGAGTAACAAACAGGTTTTGTCTTCCTTATAGAAACACAACACAGAGAACAAACAACACAAAAGGATAGACCGAAGTCATCATCCTCTCCAACATTGCTTTCTCTAAGAAACAATAACACAGAAAGACAATCAGAGAAAACACAACACAAACAAGACAGACCATAACCTACAAACCCCCAAAAGACTCGGCCAGCTCTGATACCAAATAATGTAACACCCTTTCCCGAGTGTCACATTCCCGAACGTTTTTAAGGTCGAAAATATTTATTAATGCGGAAAATACGATTTTTCTTTTTCTTTTCTTTTCATAAAGATGTAATGGGATTAGTAAAGGTAAATAAATAAGACTAATAAATGAACTTAAGTCCACCATGCATTTCTAGAACATATTGTATTATAAATACAGAAACAGAAAACAGAAAACAGAAATGGAAACAATATTGTATACAGACAAAAGTCTAATGCATAACTGACAGAAGGAATACAATTAGTACTAGGAGTCGTAGCTCCCAAAAGGTACTACAAAAACTGATATAGTCTGGCCGACAACAAAACTAAAACAGCAAAAGAGTCCACCTCCGAACTCAAAGGGACTGCTGAACCAAACCATCGTCGCGTCCATCTGTTCAAGCAACAACAGCAAGTACCAGCAGAAAACATACAGATATGGGTGAGATTTCCGTTCATCAACACAACAAAATAGCAGTAGTGAAAACGGGACGACTCACCAGGTAACAGGTACCCAACATGTTAAACAGTTAAACAGCATACTAAAACTCTCAATATAAATCATGTTAAACAGTTAACAGTATAATATAATACATTCTTAAACAGAATGACGATGTATAACAATAAATTAAACATCAACAAGCATGCAATGCAGTGCAATGTACATGAATCAATGCCAATGCCACTGGGTACTACTCTGACCCCTACTCCATGGAGCTAACAAAATAATCGGAGAGAGTGAATGGGAGGACATGTTCCGGTTTCTGCCATCCATGAGCAAGATGCTACAACATTCGTAACGTGCACGTATCTGGCTTTACGGTAACACTCTCGACCAAACATGAAAAGTACGGCATCTAGTAGAGGATATCAATGTATTGCACGGATTCGCCATGACACAGAAGAATCACCAACTGGTCACATGTCAGCCCTTCTGACCCCGATACCTCCAAAAAGACCATTGAAGATCGTCACCGTAAGATTCACACCCGCATCAAGGTGTAAGCTCAACTCCTAGGCTCAAGGCCTTACAACTATGCACATGAAATGCTAATACTTACACAAAGCAGATGCGATAAAGCAATGTCTACCCATTGGATAGACCTCAAGTTTCACTAAGGTTCCCTTCCTTAGAAACTACACACATCTTTGTTTTATAAAACATTTATCCATCGGATAAATACCTCGTAATTCCTTTGGAATGATCCAGACTGCTTTCAGAATCGCCGACAGTCCCCATAAACCAACACAAGTCTTTTCAGCGTGTTTTGTCCTCACTCACACGCTTTCTAGGAAACTTCCCAGAAGGTCACCCATCCCATAATTACTCTAAGTCAAGCACGCTTAACTATGACGTTCTTATGTTCTAAGCTCCCGAAAAGAAGATAAATCTTGTTGGGATGGATAGTACCAATCAATTCTTATATGCCTTCCCTTAGCTATACAGTCCCATACCTGCATAGCCTAAGGATTCCTTCCACTGTACAGTCTCATACCTGCACAGCCTCAGGATACCTCTCATTCCGGTTATCACATGACGGAAACAATTGAACGATTAACCTGGATCCGAATCACCGGTCCGTCATCGAACTACTGTTTCAAAACCAAAACGTTTCATGTTTGTGTTTACGTCTTATGAATTATGTCTCAAGTCCTAAGCATTATGAATAAGGATTGAGAATCCTCTTAGACGAGTCTTTAAGCCTTTCTAAGATATTAATCCCTTGTCTTTCAATTAAGGAAACAAGTGTTGATTCACTTAAGTCTTATGAAGTCATTGATGTACTAAGTTATCAATGGTATAGTACATGGTCATGCTCCACCACATACTATACTTAATTAACCCTTGTCTTCAACTCTAATTTAATTACTTAGCTTAGGTTTTTCACGCGTAAAACTTTACGATTTAGTTAGAAAACTCCTTTTGTAAACCGAACAACTTTTACAATTAAAAACTCATTTGATTTGAAACAACATACTACTTACTTCATTTGTAGCATTTTCTAAAAGGTGAAATCCGCTTTGCGAGAGTACATTCGCTTAGCTAAATTAAGGCAGTGATACCTCATTTGAAATTCCTTTCTCGCGGGGCGAACAGAAGTTTCGTGTCGTGAGGCTGAGAGCTATATTTGCTCCTTATACAGATCCTCTGTATCACGAGGTGAAGATTGTCTCGCGTCGCGAGGCAGAGAACTGTATTTCAAACCGACCTTCTGCATCGCGAGGCGATAATTGTCTCGCGTTGCGAGGCAGGGAGATGTAAGTCTTCACTGCTTAGGCGGTTCGCGGGGCGAGAACTACTTCGCTGCGCGAGGCCGAGAAGCTGCATCTTTACTGCTCGGGCTAGCCCACTGTCTCGCGAGGCGAGGCAAGTTTAGCCGGGTGAATGCCTTGTTTTCCCTCTGTCTCGCGAGGCGAGACAGGGTTCGCTGGGCGAGTGCCCTGTTTTCACTTTCCCTTAACTTCTTCATTAATTCTCTTTTGAAACACTTAGTTTGATTAACAGACCTATGGCTAAAGAAAAGACATTTTCCACTTTGGTGACAAGCTTAAAAGGTTAAAACTTCATTTGATCTTTGGATCAAAATCACTTTTCATAGTTCTTTGAAACATAGGTTATGAAATCATGTTTTGTTACATCAAAACCTTGCCAAAAACAAGAACAACACATGTTCTTATATTTCCTCTTACCAGGGCCACAAGCCTGCTCCAATGAAAAATGGAGACTTTGCTTCACCAACAAAGATAATATAGCTCAAAAGCTCACACCAATTATGACAAACCACAATTACACCTTATTACATCATAACCAAAACATACAAGTCCATCACACATCATGGTCTCAAAACCAAGCATAAAAGTCCATACTTGATCTAGTGATCAAAGTAGGTTTTTCAACATACATGAAAATGATTTTCATTCAATCATCTCATCATCAACATATGCTAAAACACACTACAACATACTAAAGCATACACTCATCAAGACAACCTTGTTCTTGAAGAGAACTTAACAAAACTTAACAATTAAAAGTGAACTCAAACTTAAGGGTTTCATCCACACATAAACTTAAACAACCATCTTCACCACCACCATCTTGGTGTGATGAGGTTCATCCCCCATACCTGTTGAAGAGCAGATTCCCGGATCAAAGTCGGTTGATCGGTTTGTGAACCTCCTGATAGTTGTCACCAATTACAAACAACCAAACAATCAAACATTAAACAACAATCAAAGAAAAACTCAACAATCCTAACAAAGAGGGTTTCAGCCATTTTGTGCTTTTTGAGCTATGATGAGAGTTGAATCATAAGCTCTTGGGTTTAGGTAGAGAATGATGAGGTGAGTTCAAAGAAATTGGTTTCACATCAAAATGATTTTTCTACAATTTCCTATGGATTTTCAAAGTTTTGGATCTAAGAAATAATTTTCATGAAAATGGATCTTGATCTTGAAATAAGGAGATATTCAAGAAGCTAAGAGATCATAGAAGTGATATTACCTTAAAATGAAGGAAGATTGCTCAAGGAATCAAGTGATTCCAACAAGAAACCAAGCTTTTTCAAGAACAACAATGGTGTTTTCTCTCTAAAGTTGGAGATGGTGTTCTTGAGTAATTTGGGAGGGCTGATCTGCTTGAATGAGGGGCTGGAAGGGCTGAGTTCAGCCTTTAAAAATCTCACATAAGGGCAAAATGGTCATTTGTCAAAAGGGTAAAATGGTAAAAGTGCAAAAGACTAAGGTTAGGGGCATTTTGGTCATTTCGTATCTAGATTTTCCCGATCGTCATGCCGACTCTGACATACTCTCCCAAGTGTCCAAGGATGATGTGGTATCGAGCTTATCCGTTATCGGGTCTCGTTGAATCTCTTTACGACTCCAAACGCCTCCTGGTTCGATTATACGACTGAATATAATATATTATTATTATTTTTCGGACGCCAGGTCGGATTTTAACGAAGATGTAGAGAATAAAATATCGAGACTTACTGTCTCGATCACGAGTCCAAATTAGGTCTCGATAGTAGAAAAAGGCTATTATCCGTGAAAAACACAGACCGGGCTCCGTTTGAACTTTTGCCCGAAACTTAACCATGGCTTCCTATGGTTGCATAGAACATTCCTATCTTCTCGGAATATTTTATTTCACTCTTTAAACCCTCCAATAAAATATAAACGTTAAAATATTGGAGAATTAGAAAATATGAAAATCGGGCCGTTACACTTGATGCTTCGGGACTTTATAGAAAATGGTACCTCATTTTCTGGTCAAGCTTGGACTTTGAATATCTTAATACTTCATTCGAAATTACTTCTCCAACCTTCATAATGTTTGTATTCTGCATAGTCGCTTGATTAGCTTCACCGGACGCTTTTTAATTTAGCTAAGGCGCTTGGTTATCCACTGGGCACATTCACAAGGCTGTTTAACTCGTAGCATTCTTAGCAGTTAGAGTATTATTCATCTTTGACCGTCTTAATGCACGAATTAGGATTCGATGTCTTCATGAAACGTGTAGATATGGATATTAGCTTTAATGAGACACTGTTTTCATCCAATTCAGACACCTCCAGCTTAATATATGGTCATCAGACGCTACAAAGGTATGACTGTCAGCAACAACATCATGTCACCAACTTACGGATGCAATTTGACAAAGATAGAGATCGATTTCGCTCTTGACCTCTTCATGAGAGTTGGAGATATTTCTCTAAGCCTTCCAAAGTTACCAAGATCATTGCTTTTGAACACCTAAAGCTCCTGAAATTGTCAGCAGACGCTTGCATGTTCTGATTGTCACGAACAATACCACATCTCAAGCTTGAAGAAGGAATTTCACTCAGATCGGGATTGGTTCAGATCTCGACTTCTCCAAGAAACATGTAGGTATTTATCTTATCTTTCTAATAAAACCAAGATCATTTTATTTCGACGAGTGTATCTCAAAATACATTTCGGAGGCTTGATTATCGGTAGTAGGCACTTGACCTCAATCTTCAGTGTTTTTGCTTTTGCAGCATTTGTACTTTTGTTTTTATTCATGCTTGTATTCTCTTTCTTCTATTACAATTGCTGAAGCTTTTGTGTTCTTCTATTACAGTACTTGATGCTTCAGGACTTTATAGAAAATGGTAGCTTATTTTCTGTTCCAGCTTGGACTTTGAATATCTTAATACTTCATTCGAAATTACTTCTTCAGCCATCATAATGTTCTGTATTCTTAGTAGAAGCTTGATTAGCTTCACCGGAGGATTCTTAAATGAGCTAAGGCGCTTGGTTATCCACTGAGCATATTCACAAGGCTGTTTAACTCGTTGCATCCTGACCAATGAGCGTATTATGCTTCTTAGACCCTCATAAAGGCCGAATTAGGATTCGATGTCTTCATGAAACGTGTAGATATGGATGTTAGCTTTAATGATACACTGGTTTCATCCAATTCAGACACCTACAGCCCAATATATTATCATCAGATGCTACAAAGGTATGACTGTCAGGAACAACATCAGGTCACCAACTTACGGATGCAATTTGACAAAGATAGAGATCGATTTCGCTCTTGGCTTCTTCATGAGAGTTGTAGATATTTCTCTAAGCCTTCCAACGATACCAAGATCGATGCTTTTGAACGCCTAAAGCTCCTGAAATTGTCAGCAGACGCTTGCATGTTCTGATTATCACAAACAGTACCACATCTCAAGCTTGAAGAAGGAATTTCACTCAGATCGAGATAGGTTCAGATCCCGACTTCTCCAGGAAACCTGTAAGTATTTATCTTATCTTTCTAATAAAACCAAGATCACTTCATTTCGACGAGCATACCTCAAAATAAGTTTCGGAGGCGTGATTATCGGCAGTAGGCACTTGACTTCAATCTTCATTTTTTTCACTTTTGCAGCATTTGTACTTTTATTTTTATTCACGCTTGTCTTCCCTTTCTTCTATTACAATTGTTGAAGCTTTTGTGTTCTTATATTACAGTATATGATGCTTCAGGACTTTATAGAAAATGGTACCCCATTTTCTGGTCAAGCTTGGACTTTGAATATCTTAATACTTCATTCAAAATTACTTCTCCAGCCTTCATAATGTTTGTATTCTGAATAGACGCTTGATTAGCTTCACCGGACGCTTTTTAATTTAGCTAAGGCGCTTGGTTATCCACTGGGCACATTCACAAGGTTGTTTAACTCGTAGGATTCTAAGAAGTTATTGTATTATGCTTATTTGACCCTCTTAATGCATGAATTAGGATTCGATGTCTTCATGAAACGTGTAGATATGGATATTAGCTTTAATGCGACACTAGTTTCATCCAATTCCGACACCTACAGCTCAATATATGGTTATTAGATGTAACGGCCCGGACTGCTTTAAGGATTGCCGACTATCCCCACAAACCAACACGAGTCTCTTCAGCGTGCTTTGTCCTCACTCACACACTTCCTAGGAAAACTTCCCAGGAGGTCACCCATCCCAGAATTACTCTAAGTCATGCACGCTTAACTTTGGAGTTCTTAAGTGATGGCCTACCGAAAAGAAGATGCATCTTGATGGTATAGGTAGTACCAATCAATTCTTATAAGCCTTCCTTCAACTGTAAAGTCCTATACCTGCACAGCCTCAGGATCCCTCTCATTCCGGTGTGAATCGGTTCATTCATGTATCCCTCCGCCGAGAAGCCTGCCAGGAGCCGCTTCTTGTCCGTACCTCATGCACCGGCGATCACTCCCCGCCCTCGTCAGCCCCGGGTGTTACATGCCCACCACGCTTCCGCTGCGCCACTCTGATCGCCGATGCATGAGGCGTGGACAAGGAGCGGCTCCTGGCAGGCTTCTAGGCGGAGGGATACATGAATGAACTGATTCACACCGGAATGAAAGGGATCCTGAGGCTGTGCAGGTATGGGATTGTACAATTGAAGGAAGGCCTAGAAGAATTGATTTGTACTACCTATACCAACAAGATGCATCTTCTTTTCGGTAGCCCATCACTTAAGAACTCCAAAGTTAAGCGTGCTTGACTTGGAGTAATTCTGGGATGTGTGACCTTCTGGGAAGTTTTCCCAGAAAGCGTGTGAGTGAGGACAAAGCACGCTGAAAAGACAAGTGTTGGTTTGTGGGGACAGTCGGCAATCCTTAAAGCAGTCCGGGCCATTACAAATGGTATCAGAGCGGACCTCTCCTAGTACGGTGTGGTTCGGGGACGAACCAAGCGGAAGCTGGTGGGCATGTAACATCCGGGGCTGACGAGGGCGAGGAGTGATCGCCGGTGCATGAGGCACGGACAAGGAGCGGCTTCTGGCAGGCTTCTAGGCGGAGGGATACATGAATGAACCGATTCACACCGGAATGAGAGGGATCCTGAGGCTGTGCAGGTATGGGAGTTTACAGTTGAAGGAAGGCTTCAAAGAATTGATTTGTACTACCTATACCAACAAGATGCATCTTCTTTTCGGTAGCACATCACTTAAGAACTCCAAAGTTAAGCGTGCTTGACTTGGAGTAATTCTGGGATGGGTGACCTTCTGGGAAGTTTTCCCAGAAAGCGTGTGAGTGAGGACAAAGCACGCTGAAAAGACAAGTGTTGGTTTGTGGGGACAGTCAGCAATCCTTAAAGAAGTACGGGCCATTACATCAGACGCTACAAAGGTATAAATGTCAGGAACAACATCACGTCACCAACTTACGGATGCAATTTGACAAAGATAGAGATCGATTTCTCTCTTGACCTCTTCATGAGAGTTGCTGATATTTCTCTAAGCCTTCCAACGATACCAAGATCGATGCTTTTGAACACCTAAAGCTCCAGAAATTGTCAGCAGACGCTTGCATGTTCTGATTGTCACGAACAGTATCACATCTCAAGCTTGAAGAAGGAATTTCACTCAGATCGAGATGGACTCAGATCTTGAATTCTCCAGGAAACATGTATTTATTTATCTTATCTTTCTAACAAAACCAAGATCACTTCATTTCGGCGAGCGTACCTCAAAATACGACGTTTCGGACGCTTGATTAACGGTAGAAGGCGCTTGACTTCAATCTTCAGTGTTTTTACTTTTGCAGCTTTTGTACTTTTGTCTTTATTCACGCTTGTCTTCTCTTTCTTCTATTAGAATTGCTGAAGCTTTTGTGTTCTTCTATTACAAGTCTTCAGGCTTCTGCACTTTATAGAAAAGGGTACCTTATTTTCTGGTCAAGCTTGGACTTTGAATATCTTAATACTTCATTCAAAATTACTTCACCAGCCTTCATAATGTTTGTATTCTGAATAGACGCTTGATTAGATTCATCGGACGCTTCTTAAATTAGCTAAGGTGCTTGGTTATCCACCGGACACATTCACAAGGCTGTTTAACTCGTAGTATTTTTAGCAGTTAGCATATTATTCATCTTTGACCCTCTTAATGCATGAATTAGGATTCGATGTCTTCCTGAAACGTATAGATATGGATATCAGCCTTAATGAGACACTGGTTTCATCCAATTCAGAAAGCTCCAGCTTAATATATGGTCATCAGACGCTACAAAGGTATGACTGTTAGGAACAACATCACGTCACCAACTTACGGATGCAATTTGACAAAGATAGAGATCGATTTCGCTCCTGATCTCTTCATGAGAGTTGCGGATATTTCTCTAAGCCTTCCAACGATACCAAGATCGATGCTTTTCAACACCTAAAGCCCCAGAAATTGTCAGCAGACGCTTGCATGTTCTGATTGTCACAAAAAGTATCACATCTCAAGCTTGAAGAAGGAATTTCACTTAGATCGGGATTGGTTCAGATCTTGAATTCTCCAGGAAACATGTATTTATTTATCTTATCTTTCTAATAAAACCAAGAACACTTCATTTCGACGAGCGTACCTCAAAATACGTTTCGAAGGCATGATTATCAGCAGCAGGCACTTGACTTCAATCTTCAGTGTTTTTGCTTTTGCAGCATTTGTACATTCGTTTTTATTCACGCTTGTCTTCCCTTTCTTCTATTACAATTGTTGAAGCTTTTGTGTTCTTCTATTACAGTTCTTGATGCTTCAGGACTTTATAGAAAATGGTACCTCATTTTCTGGTCAAGCTTGGACTTTGAATATCTTAATACTTTATTCCAAATTACTTTTCCAGCCTTCATAATGTTTGTATTCTGAATAGACGCTTGATTAGCTTCACAGGACGCTTTTTAATTTAGCTAAGGCGCTTGGTTATCCACTGGGCACATTCACAAGGCTGTTTAACTCGTAGCATTCAAAGAAGTTAGCATATTATGCTTATTTGACCCTCTTAATGCACGAATTAGGATTCGATGTCTTCACGAAACGTGTAGATATGGATATTAGCTTTAATGAGACACTGGTTTCATCCAATTCAAAAAGCTCCAGCTTAATATATGGTCATCAGACGCTACAAAGGTATGACTGTCAGGAACAACATCACGTCACCAACTTACGGATGCAATTTGACAAAGATAGAGATCGATTTCGCTCTTGACCTCCTCATGAGAGTTGCAGATATTTCTCTAAGCCTCCCAAAGATACCAAGATCATTGCTTTTGAACACCTAAATCTCCAGAAATTGTCAGCAGACGCTTGCATGTTCTGATTGTCACGAACTGTACCACATCTCAAGTATGAAGAAGGAATTTCACTCAGATCGCGATTGGTTCAGATCTCGACTTCTCCAGGAAACCTATAAGTATTTATCTTATCTTCTAAATAAAACCTTGATCACTTTCTTTCGACGAGCGTACCTCAAAATGCGACGTTTCGGAGGCTTGATTATTGGCAGCAGGCGCTTGCCATCTAGCTTCAGTGTTTTTGCTTTTGCAGCATTTGTACTTTTATTTTTATTCACGCTTGTCTTTTGTTTCTTCTATTACAATTGCTGAAGCTTTTGTGTTCTTCTATTACAGTACTTGATGCTTCAGGACTTTATAGAAAATGGTACCTCATTTTCTGGTCAAGCTTGGACTTTGAATATCTTAATACTTCATTCGAAATTACTTCTCCAGCCTTCATAATGTTTGTATTCTCAATAGACGCTTGATTAGCGTCAACGGACGCTTCTTAATTTAGCTAAGGCGCTTGGCTATCCACTGGGCACATTCACAAGGCTGTTTAACTCGTAGCATTCATAGAAGTTAGCGTATTATGCTTATTTGACCCTCTTAATGCACGAATTAGAATTCGATGTCTTCATGAAACGTTCAGATATGGATATTAGCTTTAATGGGACACCGGTTTCGTCCAATTCCGACACCTACAGCTCAATATATGGTCATCAGACGCTACAAAGATATGACTGTCAGGAACAACAACACGTCACCAACTTACGGATGCAATTTGACAAAGATAGAGATCAATTTTTGTCTTGACCTCTTCATGAGAGTTGCGGATATTTCTCTAAGCCTTCCAACGATACCAAGATCGATGCTTTTGAACACCTAAAGCTCCAGAAATTGTCAGCAGACGCTAGCATGTTCTGATTGTCAGGAATAGTACCACATCTCAAGCTTGAAGAAGGAATTTCACACAGATCGGGATTGGTTCGGATCTCGACATCTCCAGGAAACCTGTAGGTATTTATCTTATCTTTCTAATAAAACCAAAATCACTTCATTTCGACGAGCGTACCTCAAAATACGACGTTTCGGAGGCTTGATTATCGGCAGCAGGCGCTTGCCTTCAATCTTCAGTGTTTTTGCTTTTGCAGCATTTTTACTTTTGTTTTTATTCACGCTTGTCTTCTGTTTCTTCTATTACAATTGCTAAAGCTTTTGTGTTCTACTATTACAGTACTTGGTGCTTCAGGACTTTATAGAAAATGGTACCTCATTTTCTGGCCGAGCTTGGACTTTGAATATCTTAATACTTCATTCGAAATTACTTCTCCAGCCTTCATAATGTTTGTATTCTGAATAGACACTTGATTAGCTTCAACGAATGCTTCTTAATTTAGCTAAGGCGCTTGGTTATCCACTAGGCACATTCACAATGTTGTTTAACTCGTAGCATTCATAGAAGTTAGCGTATTATGCTTATTTGACCCTCTTAATGCACGAATTAGGATTCGATGTCTTCATGAAAGGTGCAGATATGGATATTAGCTTTAATGAGACACCGGTTTCATCCAATTCCGACACCTACAGCTCAATATATGGTCATCAGACGCTACAAAGATATGACTGTCAGGAACAACAAACCAACTTACAGATGCAATTTGACAAAGATAGAGATCGATTTCTCTCTTGACCTCTTCATGAGAGTTGCGGATATTTCTCTAAGCCTCCCAAAGATACCAAGATCGTTGCTTTTGAACACCTAAAGCTCCAGAAATTAACAGCAGATGCTTGCATGTTCTGATTGTCATGAGCAGTACCACATCTCAAGCTTGAAGAAGGAATTTCACTCAAATCGGGATTGGTTCAGATCTCGAATTCTACAGGAAACCTGTAGGTATTTATCTTATCTTTCTAATAAAACCTAGATCACTTCATTCGACGAGCGTACCTCAAAATACGACGTTTCGGAGGCTTGATTATCGGCAGCAGGCGCTTGCCTTTAATCTTCAGTGTTTTTGCTTTTGCAGCATTTGTAGTTTTGTTTTTATTCACACTTGTCTTCTCTTTCTTCTATTACAATTGCTGAAGCTATTGTGTTCTTCTATTACAGTACTTGATGCTTCAGGACTTCATAGAAAATGGTACCTTATTTTCTGGTCAAGCTTGGACTTTGAATATCCTAATACTTCATTCGAAATTACTTCTCCAGCCATCATTATGTTCTGTATTTTGACTAGACGCTTGATTAGCTTCACCGGAGGATTCATAAATGAGCTTAGGCGCTTGGTTATCCACTAGGCGTATTCACAAGGCTATTTAACTTGTTGCATTCTGACTAGTGAGCGTATTATGCTTCTTAGACCTTCTTAAAGGCCGAATTAGGATTAGATGTCTTCATGAAACGTGTAGATATGGATATTAGCTTTAATGAGACACTGGTTTCATCCAATTCGGACACCTACAGCCCAATATATGATCATTAGACGCTACAAAGGTATGACTGTCAGGAACAACATCATGTTACCAACTTACGGATGCAATTTGACAAAGATAGAGATCGATTTCGCTCTTGACCTCTTAATGAGAGTTGTAGATGTTTCTCTAAGCCTTCCAACGATTCCAAGATCGTTGCTTTTGAACGCCTAAAGCTCCTGAAATTGTCAGCAGACGCTTGCATGTTCTGATTGTCACGAACAGTACCACATCTCAAGCTTGAAGAAGAAATTTCACTCAGATCGGGATTGGTTTAGATCTCGACTTCTCCAGGAAACATGTAGGTATTTATCTTATCTTTCTAATGAAACCAAGATCACTTCATTTCGACGAGCGTACCTCAAAATACGTTTCGGAGGCTTGATTATCGGCAGCAAGCACTTGACTTCAATCTTAAGTGTTTTTGCTTTTGCAGCATTTGTACTTTTGTTTTTATTCACGCTTGTCTTCTATTTCTTCTATTAGAATTGCTGAAGCTTTTGTGTTCTTCTATTACAGTACTTGATGCTTCTGGACTTTATAGAAAATGTTACCTCATTTTCTGGTTAAGCTTGGACTTTGAATATCTTAATACTTCATTCGAAATTGCTTCTCCAGCCATCATAATGTTTGTATTCTGATTAGACGCTTGATTAGCTTCACCGGACGCTTCTTAATTTAGACAAGGCGCTTGGTTATCCATTGGGCACATTCACAAGGCTGTTTAACTCGTAGCATTCTAAGAAGTTAGCATATTATGCTTATTTGACCCTCTTAATGCACGAATTAGGATTCGATGTCTTCATGAAACGTGTAGATATGGATATTTGCTTTAATGGGACACTGGTTTAATCCAATTCCGACACCTACAGCTCAATATATGGTTATCAGATGCTGCAGAGCTATGACTGTCGTGAACAACATCATGTCACCAACTTATAGATGTAATTTGACAAAGATAGAGATCGATTTCTCTCTTGACCTCTTCATGAGGGTTGCGGATATTTCTCTAAGCCTTCCAACAATACCAAGATCGATGCTTTTGAACACCTAAAGCCCCAGAAATTGTCAGCAGACGCTTGTATGTTCTGATTGTCACGAATAGTATCACATCTCAAGCTTGAAGAAGGAATTTCACTTAGATCGAGATTGGTTCAGATCTTGAATTTCTCTAGGAAACTTGTATGTATTTATCTTATCTTTCTAACAAAACCAAGATCACTTCATTTCAGCCAGCGTACCTCAAAATACGACGTTTCGGACGCTTGATTATCGGCAGCAGGCGCTTGACTTCAATCTTTAGTGTTTTTGCTTTTGCAGCTTTTGTACTTTTGTCTTTATTCACGCTTGTCTTCTCTTTCTTCTATTAGAATTGCTGAAGCTTTTGTGTTCTTCTATTACAGTACTTCAGGCTTCAGGACTTTATAGAAAAGGGTACCTTATTTTCTGGTCAAGCTTGGACTTTGAATATCTTAATACTTCATTCAAAACTACTTCACCAGCCTTCATAATGTTTGCATTTTGAATAGACGCTTGATTAGATTCATCGGATGCTTCTTAAATTAGCTAAGGTGCTTGGTTATCCACCGGACACATTCACAAGGCTGTTTAACTCGTAGCATTTTTAGCAGTTAGGGTATTATTCATCTTTAACCCACTTAATCCACGAATTAGGATTCGATGTCTTCATGAAACGTGTAGATATGGATATAAGCTTTAATGAGACACTGGTTTCATCCAATTCAGAAAGCTTCAGCTTAATATATGGCCATTAGACGCTACAAAGGTATGACTGTCAGGAACAACATCACGTTACCAACTTACGGATGCAATTTGACAAAGATAGAGATCGATTTCGCTCTTGACCTCTTCATGAGAGTTGTAGATATTTCTCTAAGCCTTCCAACGATACCAAGATCGATGCTTTTGAACACCAAAAGCTCCTGAAATTGTCAGCAGACGCTTGCATGTTCTGATTGTCACGAACAGTACCACATCTCAAGCTTGAAGAAGGAATATCACTCAGATCGCGATTGGTTCAGATCTCGACTTCTTCGGGAAACCAGTAAGTATTTATCTTATCTTTCTAATAAAACCTAGATCACTTCATTCGACGAGCGTACCTCAAAATACGACGTTTCGGAGGCTTGATTATCGGCAGCAGGCGCTTGCCTTCAATCTTCAGTGTTTTTGCCTTTGCAGCATTTGTACTTTTGTTTTTATTCACGCTTGTCTTCTCTTTCTTCTATTACGATTGCTGAAGCTATTGTGTTCATCTATTACAGTACTTGATGCTTCAGGACTTCATAGAAAATGGTACCTTATTTTCTGGTCAAGTTTGGACTTTGAATATCTTAATACTTCATTCGAAATTACTTCTCCAGCCATCATAATGTTCTGTATTTTGACTAGACGCTTGATTAGCTTCACCGGAGGATTCATAAATGAGCTTAGGCGCTTGGTTATCCACAAGGCATATTCACAAGGCTATTTAACTTGTGGCATTCTGACTAGTGAGCGTATTATGCTTCTTAGTCCTTCTTAAAGGCCGAATTAGGATTCGATGTCTGCATGAAACGTGTAGATATGGATGTTAGCTTTAATAAGACACTAGTTTCATCCAATTCGGACAACTACAGCCCAATATATGATCATCAGACGCTACAAAGGTATGACTGTCAGGAACAACATCACGTTACCAACTTACGGATGCAATTTGACAAAGATAGAGATCGATTTCGCTCTTTTCCTCCTCATGAGAGTTGCAGATATTTCTCTAAGCCTTCCAAAGATACCAAGATCATTGCTTTTGAACAACTAAAGCTCCAGAAATTGTCAGCAGACGCATGCATGTTCTGATTGCCACGAACAGTGCCACATCTCAAGCTTGAAGAGGGAATTTCACTCAGATCGCGATTCGTTCAGATCTCGATTTCTCCAGGAAACCAGTAAGTATTTATCTTATCTTCTAATAGAACCTAGATCACTTCATTTCGACGAGTGTACCTCAAAAAACGACGTTTCGGAGGCTTGATTATCGGCAGCAGGCGCTTGCCTTCAATCTTCAGTGTTTTTGCTTTTGCAGCATTTGCACTTTTGTTTTTATTCACGCTTGTCTTCTGTTTCTTCTATTACAATTGCTGAAGCTTTTGTGTTCTTCTATTACAGTACTTGATGCTTCAGGACTTCATAGAAAATGGTACCTTATTTTCTGGTCAAGTTTGGACTTTGAATATCTTAATACTTCATTCGAAATTACTTCTCCAGCCATCATAATGTTCTGTATTTTGACTAGACGCTTGATTAGCTTCACCAGAGGATTCATAAATGAGCTTAGGCGCTTGGTTATCCACAAGGCATATTCACAAGGCTATTTAACTTGTTGCATTCTGACTAGTGAGCGTATTATGCTTCTTAGACCTTCTTAAAGGCCGAATTAGGATTCGATGTCTGCATGAAACGTGTAGATATGGATGTTAGCTTTAATAAGACACTGGTTTCATCCAATTTGGACAACTACAGCCCAATATATGATCATCAGACGCTACAAAGGTATGACTGTCAGGAACAACATCACGTTACCAACTTACGGATGCAATTTGACAAAGATAGAGATCGATTTCGCTCTTTTCCTCCTCATGAGAGTTGCAGATATTTCTCTAAGCCTTCCAAAGAGACCAAGATCATTGCTTTTGAACAACTAAAGCTCCAGAAATTGTCAGCAGACGCATGCATGTTCTGATTGCCACAAACAGTACCACATCTCAAGCTTGAAGATGGAATTTCACTCAGATCGCGATTCGTTCAGATCTCGATTTCTCCAGGAAACCAGTAAGTATTTATCTTATCTTCTAATAGAACCTAGATCACTTCATTTCGACGAGTGTACCTCAAAAAACGACGTTTCGGAGGCTTGATTATCGGCAGCAGGCGCTTGCCTTCAATCTTCAGTGTTTTTGCTTTTGCAGCATTTGCACTTTTGTTTTTATTCACGCTTGTCTTCTGTTTCTTCTATTACAATTGCTGAAGCTTTTGTGTTCTTCTATTACAGTACTTGATGCTTCAGGACTTTATAGAAAATGGTACCTCATTTTCTGGTCAAGCTTGGACTTTGAATATCTTAATACTTCATTCGAAATTACTTCTCCAGCCTTCATAATGTTTGTATTCTCAATAGACGCTTGATTAGCGTCAACGGACGCTTAATTTAGCTAAGCCGCTTGGTTATCCACTGGGCACATTCACAAGGCTGTTTAACTCGTAGCATTCATTGAAGTTGGCGTATTATGCTTATTTGACCCTCTTAATGAACGAATTAGGATTCGATGTCTCCATGAAACGTGCAGATATGGATATTAGCTTTAATGAGACACCGGTTTCGTCCAATTCTGACACCTACAGCTCAATATATGGTCATCAGACGCTACAAAGATATGACTATCAAGAACAACATCACGTCACCAACTTACGGATGCAATTTGACAAAGATAGAGATCGATTTCTGTCTTGACCTCTTCATGAGAGTTGTGGATATTTCCCTAAGCCTTCCAACGATACCAAGATCGATGCTTTTGTACACCTAAAGCTCCTGAAATTGTCAGCAGATGCTTGCATGTTCTGATTGTCACGAACAGTACCACATCTCAAGCTTGAAGAAGGAATATCACTCAAATCGCGATTGGTTCAGATCTCGACTTCTCCTGGAAACCAGTAAGTATTTATCTTATCTTTCGAATAAAACCTAGATCACTTCATTCGACGAGCGTACCTCAAAATACGACGTTTCGGAGGCTTGATTATCGGCAGCAGGCGCTTGCCTTTAGTCTTCAGTGTTTTTTCTTTTGCAGCATTTGTACTTTTGTTTTTATTCACGCTTGTCTTCTCTTTCTTCTATTACAATTGCTGAAGCTATTGTGTTCTTCTATTACAATACTTGATGCTTCAGGACTTCATAGAAAATGGTACCTTATTTTCTGGTCAAACTTGGACTTTGAATATATTAATACTTCATTCGAAATTACTTCTCCAGCCATCATTATGTTCTGTATTTTGACTAGACGCTTGATTAGCTTCACCGGAGGATTCATAAATGAGCTTAGGCGCTTGGTTATCCACTAGGCGTATTCACAAGGCTATTTAACTTGTTGCATTCTGACTAGTGAGCGTATTATGCTTCTTAGACCCTCTTAAAGGCCGAATTAGGATTCGATGTCTTCATGAAACGTGTAGATATTGATATTAGCTTTAATGAGACACTGGTTTCATCCAATTCGGACACCTACAGCCCAATATATGATCATTAGACGCTACAAAGGTATGACTGTCAGGAACAACATCATGTTACCAACTTACGGATGCAATTTGACAAAGATAGAGATCGATTTCGCTCTTGACCTCTTCATGAGAGTTGTAGATGTTTCTCTAAGCCTTCCAACGATTCCAAGATCGTTGCTTTAGAACGCCTAAAGCTCCTGAAATTGTCAGCAGACGCTTGCATGTTCTGATTGTCACGAACAGTACCACATATCAAGCTTGAAGAAGAAATTTCACTCAGATCGGGATTGGTTTAGATCTCGACTTCTCCAGGAAACATGTAGGTATTTATCTTATCTTTCTAATGAAACCAAGATCACTTCATTTCGACGAGCGTTCCTCAAAATACGTTTCGGAGGCTTGATTATCGGCAGCAGGCACTTGACTTCAATCTTAAGTGTTTTTGCTTTTGCAGCATTTGTACTTTTGTTTTTATTCACGCTTGTCTTCTCTTTCTTCTATTAGAATTGCTAAAGCTTTTGTGTTCTTCTATTACAGTACTTGATGCTTTCGGACTTTATAGAAAATGGTACCTCATTTTCTGGTTAAGCTTGGACTTTGAATATCTTAATACTTCATTCGAAATTGCTTCTCCAGCCATCATAATGATTGTATTCTGAATAGATGCTTGATTAACTTCACCGGACGCTTCTTAATTTAGACAAGGCGCTTGGTTATCCATTGGGCACATTCACAAGGCGGTTTAACTCGTAGCATTCTAAGAAGTTAGCATATTATGCTTATTTGACCCTCTTAATGCACGAATTAGGATTCGATGTCTTCATGAAACGTGTAGATATGGATATTTGCTTTAATGGGACACTGGTTTAATCCAATTCCGACACCTACAGCTCAATATATGGTTATCAGATGCTGCAGAGCTATGACTGTCATGAACAACATCACGTCACCAACTTATAGATGTAATTTGACAAAGATAGAGATCGATTTATCTCTTGACCTCTTCATGAGAGTTGCGGATATTTCTCTAAGCCTTCCAACAATACCAAGATCGATGCTTTTGAACACATAAAGCCCCAGAAATTGTCAGCAGATGCTTGCATGTTCTGATTGTCACGAATAGTATCACATCTCAAGCTTGAAGAAGGAATTTCACTTAGATCGAGATTGGTTCAGATCTTGAATTTCTCTAGGAAACTTGTATTTATTTATCTTATGTTTCTAACAAAACCAAGATCACTTCATTTCGGCCAGCGTACCTCAAAATACGACGTTTCGGACGCTTGATTATCGGCAGCAGGCGCTTGACTTCAATCTTTAGTGTTTTTGCTTTTGCAGCTTTTGTACTTTTGTCTTTATTCACGCTTGTCTTCTCTTTCTTCTATTAGAATTGCTGAAGCTTTTGTGTTCTTCTATTACAGTACTTCAGGCTTCAGGACTTTATAGAAAAGGGTACCTTATTTTCTGGTCAAGCTTGGACTTTGAATATCTTAATACTTCATTCAAAACTACTTCACCAGCCTTCATAATGTTTGCATTCTGAATAGACGCTTGATTAGATTCATCGGACGCTTCTTAAATTAGCTAAGGTGCTTGGTTATCCACCGGTCACATTCACAAGGCTGTTTAACTCGTAGCATTTTTAGCAGTTAGGGTATTATTCATCTTTAACCCACTTAATGCACGAATTAGGATTCGATGTCTTCATGAAACGTGTAGATATGGATATAAGCTTTAATGAGACACTGGTTTCATCCAATTCAGAAAGCTCCAGCTTAATATATGGCCATCAGACGCTACAAAGGTATGACTGTCAGGAACAACATCACGTTACCAACTTACGGATGCAATTTGAGAAAGATAGAGATCGATTTCGCTCTTGACCTCTTCATGAGAGTTGTAGATATTTCTCTAAGCCTTCCAACGATACCAAGATCGATGCTTTTGAACACCTAAAGCTCCTGAAATTGTCAGCAGACGCTTGCATGTTCTGATTGTCATGAGCAGTACCACATCTCAAGCTTGAAGAAGGAATATCACTCAGATCGTGATTGGTTCAGATCTCGACTTCTCCAGGAAACCTGTAGGTATTTATCTTATCTTTCTAATTAAACCTAGATCACTTCATTCGACGAGCGTACCTCAAAATACGACGTTTCGGAGGCTTGATTATCGGCAGCAGGCGCTTGCCTTCAATCTTCAGTGTTTTTGCTTTTGCAGCATTTGTACATTTGTTTTTATTCAAGCTTGTCTTCTCTTTCTTCTATTACGATTGCTGAAGCTATTGTGTTCATCTATTACAGTACTTGATGCTTCAGGACTTCATAGAAAATGGTACCTTATTTTCTGGTCAAGTTTGGACTTTGAATATCTTAATACTTCATTCGAAATTACTTCTCCAGCCATCATAACGTTCTGTATTTTGACTAGACGATTGATTAGCTTCACCGAGGATTCATAAATGAGCTTAGGCGCTTGGTTATCCACAAGGCATATTCACAAGGCTATTTAACTTGTTGCATTCTGACTAGTGAGCATATTATGCTTCTTAGACCTTCTTAAAGGCCGAATTAGGATTCGATGTCTTCATGAAACGTGCAGATATGGATATTAGCTTTAATGAGACACCGGTTTCATCCAATTCCGACACCTACAGCTCAATATATGGTCATCAGACGCTACAAAGATATGACTGTCAGGAACAACATCACGTTACCAACTTACGGATGCAATTTGACAAAGATAGAGATCGATTTCGCTCTTGACCTCTTCATGAGAGTTGTAGATATTTCTCTAAGCCTTCCAACGATACCAAGATCGATGCTTTTGAACACCTAAAGCTCCTGAAATTGTCAGCAGACGCTTGCATGTTCTGATTGTCATGAGCAGTACCACATCTCAAGCTTGAAGAAGGAATATCACTCAGATCGTGATTGGTTCAGATCTCGGCTTCTCCAGGAAACCTGTAGGTATTTATCTTATCTTTCTAATTAACCCTAGATCACTTCATTCGACGAGCGTACCTCAAAATACGACGTTTCGGAGGCTTGATTATCGGCAGCAGGCGCTTGCCTTCAATCTTCAGTGTTTTTGCTTTTGCAGCATTTGTACATTTGTTTTTATTCAAGCTTGTCTTCTCTTTCTTCTATTACGATTGCTGAAGCTATTGTGTTCATCTATTACAGTACTTGATGCTTCAGGACTTCATAGAAAATGGTACCTTATTTTCTGGTCATGTTTGGACTTTGAATATCTTAATACTTCATTCGAAATTACTTCTCCAGCCATCATAATGTTCTGTATTTTGACTAGACGATTGATTAGCTTCACCGGAGGATTCATAAATGAGCTTAGGCGCTTGGTTATCCACAAGGCATATTCACAAGGCTATTTAACTTGTTGCATTCTGACTAGTGAGCATATTATGCTTCTTAGACCTTCTTAAAGGCCGAATTAGGATTCGATGTCTTCATGAAACGTGCAGATATGGATATTAGCTTTAATGAGACACCGGTTTCATCCAATTCCGACACCTACAGCTCAATATATGGTCATCAGACGCTACAAAGATATGACTGTCAGGAACAACATCACGTTACCAACTTACGGATGCAATTTGACAAAGATAGAGATCGATTTCGCTCTTGACCTCTTCATGAGAGTTGTAGATATTTCTCTAAGCCTTCCAACGATACCAAGATCGATGCTTTTGAACACCTAAAGCTCCTGAAATTGTCAGCAGACGCTTGCATGTTCTGATTGTCATGAGCAGTACCACATCTCAAGCTTGAAGAAGGAATATCACTCAGATCGTGATTGGTTCAGATCTCGGCTTCTCCAGGAAACCTGTAGGTATTTATCATATCTTTCTAATTAAACCTAGATCACTTCATTCGACGAGCGTACCTCAAAATACGACGTTTCGGAGGCTTGATTATCGGCAGCAGGCGCTTGCCTTCAATCTTCAGTGTTTTTGCTTTTGCAGCATTTGTACATTTGTTTTTATTCAAGCTTGTCTTCTCTTTCTTCTATTACGATTGCTGAAGCTATTGTGTTCATCTATTACAGTACTTGATGCTTCAGGACTTCATAGAAAATGGTACCTTATTTTCTGGTCAAGTTTGGACTTTGAATATCTTAATACTTCATTCGAAATTACTTCTCCAGCCATCATAATGTTCTGTATTTTGACTAGACGCTTGATTAGCTTCACCGGAGGATTCATAAATGAGCTTAGGCGCTTGGTTATCCACTAGGCGTATTCACAAGGCTATTTAACTTGTTGCATTTTGACTAGTGAGCGTATTATGCTTCTTAGACCCTCTTAAAGGCCGAATTAGGATTCGATGTCTTCATGAAACGTGTAGATATGGATATTAGCTTTAATGAGACACTGGTTTCATCCAATTCCGACACCTACAGCCCAATATATGATCATTAGACGCTACAAAGGTATGACTGTCAGGAACAACATCATGTTACCAACTTACGGATGCAATTTGACAAAGATAGAGATCGATTTCGCTCTTGACCTCTTCATGAGAGTTGTAGATATTTCTCTAAGCCTTCCAACGATACCAAGATCGATGCTTTTGAACACCTAAAGCTCCTGAAATTGTCAGCAGACGCTTGCATGTTCTGATTGTCATGAGCAGTACCACATCTCAAGCTTGAAGAAGGAATATCACTCAGATCGTGATTGGTTCAGATCTCGACTTCTCCAGGAAACCTGTAGGTATTTATCTTATCTTTCTAATTAAACCTAGATCACTTCATTCGACGAGCGTACCTCAAAATACGACGTTTCGGAGGCTTGATTATCGGCAGCAGGCGCTTGCCTTCAATCTTCAGTGTTTTTGCTTTTGCAGCATTTGTACATTTGTTTTTATTCAAGCTTGTCTTCTCTTTCTTCTATTACGATTGCTGAAGCTATTGTGTTCATCTATTACAGTACTTGATGCTTCAGGACTTCATAGAAAATGGTACCTTATTTTCTGGTCAAGTTTGGACTTTGAATATCTTAATACTTCATTCGAAATTACTTCTCCAGCCATCATAACGTTCTGTATTTTGACTAGACGATTGATTAGCTTCACCGGAGGATTCATAAATGAGCTTAGGCGCTTGGTTATCCACAAGGCATATTCACAAGGCTATTTAACTTGTTGCATTCTGACTAGTGAGCATATTATGCTTCTTAGACCTTCTTAAAGGCCGAATTAGGATTCGATGTCTTCATGAAACGTGCAGATATGGATATTAGCTTTAATGAGACACCGGTTTCATCCAATTCCGACACCTACAGCTCAATATATGGTCATCAGACGCTACAAAGATATGACTGTCAGGAACAACATCACGTTACCAACTTACGGATGCAATTTGACAAAGATAGAGATCGATTTCGCTCTTGACCTCTTCATGAGAGTTGTAGATATTTCTCTAAGCCTTCCAACGATACCAAGATCGATGCTTTTGAACACCTAAAGCTCCTGAAATTGTCAGCAGACGCTTGCATGTTCTGATTGTCATGAGCAGTACCACATCTCAAGCTTGAAGAAGGAATATCACTCAGATCGTGATTGGTTCAGATCTCGGCTTCTCCAGGAAACCTGTAGGTATTTATCATATCTTTCTAATTAAACCTAGATCACTTCATTCGACGAGCGTACCTCAAAATACGACGTTTCGGAGGCTTGATTATCGGCAGCAGGCGCTTGCCTTCAATCTTCAGTGTTTTTGCTTTTGCAGCATTTGTACATTTGTTTTTATTCAAGCTTGTCTTCTCTTTCTTCTATTACGATTGCTGAAGCTATTGTGTTCATCTATTACAGTACTTGATGCTTCAGGACTTCATAGAAAATGGTACCTTATTTTCTGGTCAAGTTTGGACTTTGAATATCTTAATACTTCATTCGAAATTACTTCTCCAGCCATCATAATGTTCTGTATTTTGACTAGACGCTTGATTAGCTTCACCGAAGGATTCATAAATGAGCTTAGGCGCTTGGTTATCCACTAGGCGTATTCACAAGGCTATTTAACTTGTTGCATTTTGACTAGTGAGCGTATTATGCTTCTTAGACCCTCTTAAAGGCCGAATTAGGATTCGATGTCTTCATGAAACGTGTAGATATGGATATTAGCTTTAATGAGACACTGGTTTCATCCAATTCAGACACCTACAGCCCAATATATGATCATTAGACGCTACAAAGGTATGACTGTCAGGAACAACATCATGTTACCAACTTACGGATGCAATTTGACAAAGATAGAGATCGATTTCGCTCTTGACCTCTTCATGAGAGTTGTAGATGTTTCTCTAAGCCTTCCAACGATTCCAAGATCGTTTCTTTTGAACGCCTAAAGCTCCTGAAATTGTCAGCAGACGCTTGCATGTTCTGATAGTCACGAACAGTACCACATCTCAAGCTTGAAGATGAAATTTCACTCATATTGGGATTGGTTTAGATCTCGATTTCTCCAGGAAACATGTAGGTATTTATCTTATCTTTCTAATGAAACCAAGATCACTTCATTTCGACGAGCGTACCTCAAAATACGTTTCGGAGGCTTGATTATCGGCAGCAGGCACTTGACTTCAATCTTAAGTGTTTTTGCTTTTGCAGCATTTGTACTTTTGTTTTTATTCACGCTTGTCTTCTCTTTCTTCTATTAGAATTGCTGAAGCTTTTGTGTTCTTATATTACAGTACTTGATGCTTCCGGACTTTATAGAAAATGGTACCTCATTTTCTGTTTAAGCTTGGACTTTGAATATCTTAATACTTCATTCGAAATTGCTTCTCCAGCCATCATAATGTTTGTATTCTGAATAGATGCTTGATTATCTTCACCGGACGCTTCTTAATTTAGACAAGGCGCTTGGTTATCCATTGGGCACATTCACAAGGCTGTTTAACTCGTAGCATTCTAAGAAGTTAGCATATTATGCTTATTTGACCCTCTTAATGCACGAATTAGGATTCGATGTCTTCATGAAACGTGTAGATATGGATATTTGCTTTAATGGGACACTGGTTTAATCCAATTCCGACACCTACAGCTCAATATATGGTTATCAGATGCTGCAGAGCTATGACTGTCATGAACAACATCACGTCACCAACTTATAGATGTAATTTGACAAAGATAGAGATCGATTTCTCTCTTGACCTCTTCATGAGAGCTGCGGATATTTCTCTAAGCCTTCCAACATACCAAGATCGATGCTTTTGAACACCAAAAACCCCAGAAATTGTCAGCAGACGCTTGCTTGTTCTGATTGTCACGAATAGTATCACATCTCAAGCTTGAAGAAGGAATTTCACTTAGATCGAGATTGGTTCAGATCTTGAATTTCTCTAGGAAACTTGTATTTATTTATCTTATGTTTCTAACAAAACCAAGATCACTTCATTTCGGCTAGCGTACCTCAAAATATGACGTTTCAGACGCTTGATTATCGGCAGCAGGCGCTTGACTTCAATCTTTAGTGTTTTTGCTTTCGCAGCTTTTGTACTTTTGTCTTTATTCACGCTTGTCTTCTCTTTCTTCTATTAGAATTGCTGAAGCTTTTGTGTTCTTCTATTACAGTGCTTCAGGCTTCAGGACTTTATAGAAAAGGGTACCTTATTTTCTGGTCAAGCTTGGACTTTGAATATCTTAATACTTCATTCAAAACTACTTCACCAGCCTTCATAATGTTTGCATTCTGAATAGACGCTTGATTAGATTCATCGGACGCTTCTTAAATTAGCTAAGGTGCTTGGTTATCCACCGGACACATTCACAAGGCTGTTTAACTCGTAGCATTTTTAGCAGTTAGGGTATTATTCATCTTTAACCCACTTAATGCACGAATTAGGATTCGATGTCTTCATGAAACCTGTAGATATGGATATAAGCTTTAATGAGACACTGGTTTCATCCAATTCAGAAAGCTCTAGCTTAATATATGGCCATCAGACGCTACAAAGGTATGACTGTCAGGAACAACATCACGTTACCAACTTACGGATGCAATTTGACAAAGATAGAGATCGATTTCGCTCTTGACCTCTTCATGAGAGTTGTAGATATTTCTCTAAGCCTTCCAACGATACCAAGATCGATGCTTTTGAACACCTAAAGCTCCTGAAATTGTCAGCAGCCGCTTGCATGTTCTGATTGTCATGAGCAGTACCACATCTCAAGCTTGAAGAAGGAATATCACTCAGATCGTGATTGGTTCAGATCTCGACTTCTCCAGGAAACCTGTAGGTATTTATCTTATCTTTCTAATTAAACCTAGATCACTTCATTCGACGAGCGTACCTCAAAATACGACGTTTCGGAGGCTTGATTATCGGCAGCAGGCGCTTGCCTTCAATCTTCAGTGTTTTTGCTTTTGCAGCATTTGTACATTTGTTTTTATTCAAGCTTGTCTTCTCTTTCTTCTATTACGATTGCTGAAGCTATTGTGTTCATCTATTACAGTACTTGATGCTTCAGGACTTCATAGAAAATGGTACCTTATTTTCTGGTCAAGTTTGGACTTTGAATATCTTAATACTTCATTCGAAATTACTTCTCCAGCCATCATAACGTTCTGTATTTTGACTAGACGATTGATTAGCTTCACCGGAGGATTCATAAATGAGCTTAGGCGCTTGGTTATCCACAAGGCATATTCACAAGGCTATTTAACTTGTTGCATTCTGACTAGTGAGCATATTATGCTTCTTAGACCTTCTTAAAGGCCGAATTAGGATTCGATGTCTTCATGAAACGTGCAGATATGGATATTAGCTTTAATGAGACACCGGTTTCATCCAATTCCGACACCTACAGCTCAATATATGGTCATCAGACGCTACAAAGATATGACTGTCAGGAACAACATCACGTTACCAACTTACGGATGCAATTTGACAAAGATAGAGATCGATTTCGCTCTTGACCTCTTCATGAGAGTTGTAGATATTTCTCTAAGCCTTCCAACGATACCAAGATCGATGCTTTTGAACACCTAAAGCTCCTGAAATTGTCAGCAGACGCTTGCATGTTCTGATTGTCATGAGCAGTACCACATCTCAAGCTTGAAGAAGGAATATCACTCAGATCGTGATTGGTTCAGATCTCGGCTTCTCCAGGAAACCTGTAGGTATTTATCTTATCTTTCTAATTAACCCTAGATCACTTCATTCGACGAGCGTACCTCAAAATACGACGTTTCGGAGGCTTGATTATCGGCAGCAGGCGCTTGCCTTCAATCTTCAGTGTTTTTGCTTTTGCAGCATTTGTACATTTGTTTTTATTCAAGCTTGTCTTCTCTTTCTTCTATTACGATTGCTGAAGCTATTGTGTTCATCTATTACAGTACTTGATGCTTCAGGACTTCATAGAAAATGGTACCTTATTTTCTGGTCATGTTTGGACTTTGAATATCTTAATACTTCATTCGAAATTACTTCTCCAGCCATCATAATGTTCTGTATTTTGACTAGACGCTTGATTAGCTTCACCGGAGGATTCATAAATGAGCTTAGGCGCTTGGTTATCCACTAGGCGTATTCACAAGGCTATTTAACTTGTTGCATTTTGACTAGTGAGCGTATTATGCTTCTTAGACCCTCTTAAAGGCCGAATTAGGATTCGATGTCTTCATGAAACGTGTAGATATGGATATTAGCTTTAATGAGACACTGGTTTCATCCAATTCAGACACCTACAGCCCAATATATGATCATTAGACGCTACAAAGGTATGACTGTCAGGAACAACATCATGTTACCAACTTACGGATGCAATTTGACAAAGATAGAGATCGATTTCGCTCTTGACCTCTTCATGAGAGTTGTAGATGTTTCTCTAAGCCTTCCAACGATTCCAAGATCGTTTCTTTTGAACGCCTAAAGCTCCTGAAATTGTCAGCAGACGCTTGCATGTTCTGATAGTCACGAACAGTACCACATCTCAAGCTTGAAGATGAAATTTCACTCAGATTGGGATTGGTTTAGATCTCGATTTCTCCAGGAAACATGTAGGTATTTATCTTATCTTTCTAATGAAACCAAGATCACTTCATTTCGACGAGCGTACCTCAAAATACGTTTCGGAGGCTTGATTATCGGCAGCAGGCACTTGACTTCAATCTTAAGTGTTTTTGCTTTTGCAGTATTTGTACTTTTGTTTTTATTCACGCTTGTCTTCTCTTTCTTCTATTAGAATTGCTGAAGCTTTTGTGTTCTTATATTACAGTACTTGATGCTTCCGGACTTTATAGAAAATGGTACCTCATTTTCTGTTTAAGCTTGGACTTTGAATATCTTAATACTTCATTCGAAATTGCTTCTCCAGCCATCATAATGTTTGTATTCTGAATAGATGCTTGATTATCTTCACCGGACGCTTCTTAATTTAGACAAGGCGCTTGGTTATCCATTGGGCACATTCACAAGGCTGTTTAACTCGTAGCATTCTAAGAAGTTAGCATATTATGCTTATTTGACCCTCTTAATGCACGAATTAGGATTCGATGTCTTCATGAAACGTGTAGATATGGATATTTGCTTTAATGGGACACTGGTTTAATCCAATTCCGACACCTACAGCTCAATATATGGTTATCAGATGCTGCAGAGCTATGACTGTCATGAACAACATCACGTCACCAACTTATAGATGTAATTTGACAAAGATAGAGATCGATTTCTCTCTTGACCTCTTCATGAGAGCTGCGGATATTTCTCTAAGCCTTCCAACATACCAAGATCGATGCTTTTGAACACCAAAAACCCCAGAAATTGTCAGCAGACGCTTGCTTGTTCTGATTGTCACGAATAGTATCACATCTCAAGCTTGAAGAAGGAATTTCACTTAGATCGAGATTGGTTCAGATCTTGAATTTCTCTAGGAAACTTGTATTTATTTATCTTATGTTTCTAACAAAACCAAGATCACTTCATTTCGGCTAGCGTACCTCAAAATATGACGTTTCAGACGCTTGATTATCGGCAGCAGGCACTTGACTTCAATCTTTAGTGTTTTTGCTTTTGCAGCTTTTGTACTTTTGTCTTTATTCACGCTTGTCTTCTCTTTCTTCTATTAGAATTGCTGAAGCTTTTGTGTTCTTTTATTACAGTACTTCAGGCTTCAGGACTTTATAGAAAAGGGTACCTTATTTTCTGGTCAAGCTTGGACTTTGAATATCTTAATACTTCATTCAAAACTACTTCACCAGCCTTCATAATGTTTGCATTCTGAATAGACGCTTGATTAGATTCATCGGACGCTTCTTAAATTAGCTAAGGTGCTTGGTTATCCACCGGACACATTCACAAGGCTGTTTAACTCGTAGCATTTTTAGCAGTTAGGGTATTATTCATCTTTAACCCACTTAATGCACGAATTAGGATTCGATGTCTTCACGAAACGTGTAGATATGGATATAAGCTTTAATGAGACACTGGTTTCATCCAATTCAGAAAGCTCCAGCTTAATATATGGCCATCAGACGCTACAAAGGTATGACTGTCAGGAACAACATCACGTTACCAACTTACGGATGCAATTTGACAAAGATAGAGATCGATTTCGCTCTTGACCTCTTCATGAGAGTTGTAGATATTTCTCTAAGCCTTCCAACGATACCAAGATCGAAGCTTCTGAACACCTAAAGCTCCTGAAATTGTCAGCAGACGCTTGCATGTTCTGATTGTCACGAACAGTACCACATCTCAAGCTTGAAGAAGGAATATCACTCAGATCGCGATTGGTTCAGATCTCGACTTCTCCAGGAAACCAGTAAGTATTTATCTTATCTTTCTAATAAAACCTAGATCACTTCTTTCGACGAGCGTACCTCAAAATACGACGTTTCGGAGGCTTGATTATCGGCAGCAGGCGCTTGCCTTCAATCTTCAGTGTTTTTGCCTTTGCGGCATTTGTACTTTTGTTTTTATTCACGCTTGTCTTCTCTTTCTTCTATTACGATTGCTGAAGCTATTGTGTTCATCTATTACAGTACTTGATGCTTCAGGACTTCATAGAAAATGGTACCTTATTTTCTGGTCAAGTTTGGACTTTGAATATCTTAATACTTCATTCGAAATTACTTCTCCAGCCATCATAATGTTCTGTATTTTGACTAGACGCTTGATTAGCTTCACCGGAGGATTCATAAATGAGCTTAGGCGCTTGGTTATCCACAAGGCATATTCACAAGGCTATTTAACTTGTTGCATTCTGACTAGTGAGCGTATTATGCTTCTTAGACCTTCTTAAAGGCCGAATTAGGATTCGATGTCTGCATGAAACGTGTAGATATGGATGTTAGCTTCAATAAGACACTGGTTTCATCCAATTCGGACAACTACAGCCCAATATATGATCATCAGACGCTACAAAGGTATGACTGTCAGGAACAACATCACGTTACCAACTTACGGATGCAATTTGACAAAGATAGAGATCGATTTCGCTCTTTTCCTCCTCATGAGAGTTGCAGATATTTCTCTAAGCCTTCCAAAGATACCAAGATCATTGCTTTTGAACAACTAAAGCTCCTGAAATTGTCAGCAGACGCATGCATGTTCTGATTGCCACGAACAGTACCACATCTTAAGCTTGAAGATGGAATTTCACTCAGATCGCGATTCGTTCAGATCTCGATTTCTCCAGGAAACCAGTAAGTATTTATCTTATCTTCTAATAGAACCTAGATCACTTCATTTCGACGAGTGTACCTCAAAAAATGACGTTTCGGAGGCTTGGTTATCGGCAGCAGGCGCTTGCCTTCAATCTTCAGTGTTTTTGCTTTTGCAGCATTTGCACTTTTGTTTTTATTCACGCTTGTCTTCGGTTTCTTCTATTACAATTGCTGAAGCTTTTGTGTTCTTCTATTACAGTACTTGATGCTTCAGGACTTTATAGAAAATGGTACCTCATTTTCTGGTCAAGCTTGGACTTTGAATATCTTAATACTTCATTCGAAATTACTTCTCCAGCCTTCATAATGTTTGTATTCTCAATAGACGCTTGATTAGCGTCAACGGACGCTTCTTAATTTAGCTAAGCCGCTTGGTTATCCACTGGGCACATTCACAAGGCTGTTTAACTCGTAGCATTCATTGAAGTTGGCGTATTATGCTTATTTGACCCTCTTAATGCACGAATTAGGATTCGATGTCTTCATGAAACGTGCAGATATGGATATTAGCTTTAATGAGACACCGGTTTCGTCCAATTCTGACACCTACAGCTCAATATATGGTCATCAGACGCTACAAAGATATGACTGTCAAGAACAACATCACATCACCAACTTACGGATGCAATTTGACAAAGATAGAGATCGATTTCTGTCTTGACCTCTTCATGAGAGTTGTGGATATTTCCCTAAGCCTTCCAACGATACCAAGATCGATGCTTTTGTACACCTAAAGCTCCTGAAATTGTCAGCAGACGCTTGCTTGTTCTGATTGTCACGAACAGTACCACATCTCAAGCTTGAAGAAGGAATTTCACTCAGATCGGGATTGGTTCAGATCTCGACTTCTCCAGGAAACCTGTAGGTATTTATATTATCTTTCTAATAAAACCTAGATCACTTCTTTCGACGAGCGTACCTCAAAATACGATGTTTCGGAGGCTTGATTATCGGCAGCAGGCGCTTTCCTTCAATCTTCATTGTTTTTGCTTTTCCAGCATTTTTACTTTTGTTTTTATTCACGCTTGTCTTCTCTTTCTTCTATTACAATTGCTGAAGCTATTGTGTTCTTCTATTACAGTACTTGATGCTTCAGGACTTCATAGAAAATGGTACCTTATTTTCTGGTCAAGCTTGGACTTTGAATATCTTAATACTTCATTCGAAATTACTTCTCCAGCCATCATAATGTTCTGTATTTTGACTAGACACTTGTTTAGCTTCACCGGAGGATTCATAAATGAGCTAAGGCGCTTGGTTATCCACTAGGCATATTCACAAGCCTATTTAACTCGTTGCATTCTGACTAGTGAGCGTATTATACTTCTTAGACCCTCTTAAAGGCCGAATTAGGATTCGATGTCTTCATGAAACGTGCAGATATGGATATTAGCTTTAATGAGACACCGGTTTCGTCCAATTCCGACACCTACAGCTCAATATATGGTCATCAGACGCTACAAAGATATGACTGTCAGGAACAACATCACGTCACCAACTTACGGATGCCATTTGACAAAGATAGAGATCAATTTCTGTCTTGACCTCTTCCTGAGAGTTGCGGATATTTCTCTAAGCCTTCCAAAGATACCAAGATCGTTTCTTTTGAACACCTAAAGCTCCAAATATTAACAGCAGACGCTTGCATGTTCTGATTGTCACGAGCAGTACCACATCTCAAGCTTGAAGAAGGAATTTCACTCAAATCGGGATTGGTTCAGATCTCGACTTCTCCAGGAAACCTGTAGGTATTTATCTTATCTTTCTAATAAAACCTAGATCACTTCATTCGACGAGCGTACCTCAAAATACGACGTTTCGGAGGCTTGATTATCGGCAGCAGGAGCTTGCCTTTAATCTTCAGTTTTTTCTTTTGCAGCATTTGTACTTTTGTTTTTATTCACGCTTGTCTTCTCTCTCTTCTATTACAATTGCTGAAGCTATTCTGTTCTTGTATTACAGTACTTGATGCTTCAGGACTTCATAGAAAATGGTACCTTATTTTCTAGTCAAGCTTGGACTTTGAATATCTTAATACTTCATTCGAAATTACTTCTCCGGCCATCATAATGTTCTGTATTTTGACTAGACACTTGTTTAGCTTCACCGGCGGATTCATAAATGAGCTAAGGCGCTTGGTTATCCACTAGGCATATTCACAGGGCTATTTAACTCATTGCATTCTGACTAGTGAGCGTATTATACTTCTTAGACCCTCTTAAAGGCCGAATTAGGATTCGATATCTTCATGAAACGTGTAGATATGGATATTAGCTTTAATGAGACACTGATTTCATCCAATTCGGACACCTACAGCCCAATGTATGATCATCAGACGCTACAAAGGTATGACAGTCAGGAACAACATCACGTCACCAACTTACGGATGCAATTTGACAAAGATAGAGATTGATTTCTGTCTTGACCTCTGCATGAGAGTTGCGGATATTTCTCTAAGCCTTCCAAAGATACCAAGATCGTTACTTTTGAACACCTAAAGCTCCAGAAATTAACAGCAGACGCTTGCATGTTCTGATTGTCACGAGCAGTACCACATTTGTACTTTTGTTTTTATTCACGCTTGTCTTCCCTTTCTTCTATTAGAATTACTGAAGCTTTTGTGTTCTTCAATTACAGTACTTGATGCTTCAGGACTTTATAGAAAATGGTACCTTATTTTCTGGTCAAGCTTGGACGTTGAATATCTTAATACTTCATTCAAAATTACTTCTCCAGCCTTCATAATGTTCTGAATAGACGCTTGACTAGGTTCATTGGATGCCTCTTAAATTAGCTAAGGTGCGTGCTTATCCGCTGGGCACATTCACAAGGCTGTCAAAGTCGCAGAATTCTGAACAGTTAGCGTGTTATGCTTCTTTGATCTTCTTAATGGCCGAATTAGGATTCGATGTCTTAATGAAAATTGTAGATAGGGATATTAGCTTTAAAGAGACACCATATTCATCCAATTCGGACACCTATAGCTCAATATATGGCCATCAGACTCTGCAAAGGTATGACTGTCAAAAACAATATCACTTCAAAAAATTACGGATGCAATTTGACAAAGATAGAGATCGATTTGACTCTTGGCGTCTTCATGAGAGTTGTAGTTATTTCTATGCTTTCCAACGATACCAAGATCGATGCTTTTGAACACCTGAAGCTCCAGAAATTGTCAGCAGACGCTTGCATGTTCTCATTGTCAAGAACAGTATCACATCTCAAGCTTGAAGATGGAATTTCACACAGATCGGGATTGGTTCAGATCTCGACTTCTCCAAGGATCATGTAGGTATTTTTCTTATCTTTCTAACAAAACCAAGATCACTTCATTTCGACGAGCGTACCTCAAAATACGACGTTTCGGACCCTTGATTATCGGCAGTAGGCGGTTGACATCAATCTTCAGTGTTTTTGCTTTTGCAGCATTTGTACTTTTGTTTTTATTCACGCTTGTCTTCTCTTTCTTCTATTAGAATTACTGAAGCTTTTGTGTTCTTCAATTACAGTACTTGATGCTTCAGGACTTTATAGAAAATGGTACCTTATTTTCTGGTCAAGCTTGGACTTTGAATATCTTAATACTTCATTCAAAAATACTTCTCCAGCCTTCATAATGTTTTGTATTCTGAATAGACGCTTGATTAGTTTCACTGGACGCCTCTTAAATTAGCTAAGGTGCGCGCTTATCTGCTGGGCACATTCACAAGGGTGTCAAACTAGTAGAATTCTGAATAGTTAGCGTGTTATGCTTCTTTGATCCTGTTAATGGCCGAATTAGGATTCGATGTCTCAAAGAAACTTGTAGATATGGATATTAGCATTAAAGAGACACCAGATTCATCCAATTCGGACACCTATAGCTCAATATATGGCCATCAGACGCTACAAAGGTATGACTGTTAAGAATAATATCACGTCAAAAACTTACGGATGCAGTTTGACAAAGATAGAGATCGATTTCACTCTTGGCGTCTTCATGCGAGTTGTAGTTATTTCTATGCTTTCCAACGATACCAAGATCGATGCTTTTGAACACCTAGAGCTCCAGAAATTGTCAGCAGACGCTTGCATGTTCTGATTGTCATGAACAGTAACACATCTCAATCTTGAAGCCGGAATATCACTCAGATCGGGATTGGTTCAGATCTCGACTTTTCCAAGAATCATGTAGGTATTTCTCTTATCTTTCTAACAAAACCAAGATCACTTCATTTCGACGAGCGTACCTCAAAATACGACGTTTCGGACCCTTGATTATCGGCAGTAGGCGCTTGACTTCAATCTTCAGTGTTTTTGCTTTTGCAGCATTTGTACTTTTATTTTTATTCACGCTTGTCTTCTCTTTCTTCTATTAGAATTACTGAAGCTTTTGTTGGAACACCCTTTCCCGAGTGTCACATTTCCGAACGTTTATAAGGTCGAAAATATTTATTAATGCAGAAAATATGATTTTTCTTTTTCTTTTCATAAAGATGTAATGGGATTAGTAAATAAATAACACTAATATGTGAACTTAGGTTCACCATGCATTTCTAGAACATATTGTATTATAAACACAGAAACAGAAAAGAAAAAAAAGAAACATCAACATTACTATATATAGACATAAGTCTAATGTATGACTGACATAAGAAATACAGTAAGTACTAGGAATCATAGCTCCCAAAAGGTACTACAAAAACTGACATAGTCTGGCCGACAACAAAGCTAAAACAGCAAAAGAGTCCACCTCCGAACTCAAAGGGACTGCAGAACCGAACCATCGTCGCGTCCTTCTGTTCAAGCATCAACAGCAAGTACCAGCAGAAAACATACAGATATGGGTGAGATTCCCGTTCATCAACACAACAAAATAGCAGTAGTAAAAACGGGTCGACTCACCGGGTAACAGCGTACCCAACATGCTTACAAGGTTCTCAATATAAATCATGTTAAGCAGTCAACAATATAATATCATGCTAAACATTTAACAGCATAATATAAGGCATTCTTAAACAATACAGCGATGTATAACAGTATATGTAAACATCAATAGCCATGCAATGCAATGCAATGCAATGTATATGACTCAATGTCAATGTCATTGGGTACTACTCTGACCCCTACTCCATGGAGCTAACAAAACATTCGGAGAGAGTGAATGGGAGGACATGTTCCGATTTTTGCCAGCCATGAGCAAGATGCTACAACATTCGTAACGTGCACGTATCTGGCTTTACGGTAACACTCACGACCAAACATGAAAAGTACGGCATCTAGTAGAGGATATCAGTGTATTGCACGGATTCGCCACGACACAGAAGAATCACCAACTGGTCACATGTCAGCCCTTCCAACCCTGATACCTCCGAAAAGACCATTGAAGATCGTCACCGTAAGATTCGCACCCGCATCAAGGTGTAAGCTCAACTCCTAGGCTCAAGGCCTTATAACTATGCAAATGAAATGCCAATCCTTACACAAAGCAGATGCGATAAAGCAATGTCTATCCATTGGATAGACCTCAAGGTTCACTAAGGTTCTCTTCCTTAGAAACTACACACGTCTTTACTTTATAAAACATTTATCCATCGGATAAAACATTTATCCATCGGATAAATATCTCGTGACTCCTTTGGAATGATCCAGACTGCTTTCAGAATCGCCGACCGTCCCCACAAACCAACACAAGTCTTTTCAGCGTGTTTTGTCCTCACTCACACACTTTCTAGGAAACTTCCCAGAAGGTCACCCATCCCATAATTACTCTAAGTCAAGCACGCTTAACTATAAAGTTCTTATGTTCTAAGTTCCCGAAAAGAAGATAAATCTTGTTGGTATGGGTAGTACCAATCAATTCTTATATGCCTTCCCTTAGCTATACAGTCCCATACCTGCATAGCCTCAGGATTCCTTCCACTGTACAGTCCCATACCTGCACAGCCTCATGATACCTCTCATTCCGGTTATCACAAGACGGAAACAATTGAACGATTAACCTGGATCCGAATCATCGGTCCGTCATCGAACTACTGTTTCGAAAACCAAAACGTTTCGTGTTTGTGTTTACGTCTTATGAATTAAGTCTCAAGTCCTAAGCATTATGAATAAGGATTGAGAATCCTCTTAAATAAGTCTTTAAGCCTTTCTAAGATATTAATCCCTTGTTTTTCAATTAAGGAAACAAGTGTTGATTTCACTTAAGTCTTATGAAGTCATTGATGTACTAAGTCATCAATGGTATAGCACATGGTCTTGTTCCACCACATACCATACTTAATTAACCCCTGTCTTCAACTCTAAGTTAATTACTTAGCTTAGGTTTTTCACTCGTAAAACTTTACGATTGAGTTAGAAAACTCCTTTTGTAAACCAAACAACTTTTACAGTTGAAAACTCATTTGATTTAAAACAACATTTGAACTACTTACTTCATTTCTAGCATTTTCTGAAACATAAAATTCGCTTAGCGGATTTACATTCGCTTAGCGAAATTGAGGCAGTAATACCTCTCTTGAAACCCCTCTGGATCGCTTGGCGAGACATAATTCGCGTAGCGAAATTCGCTTGGTTCGCTTAGCGAATATTATTTTGCTTAGGGCAAGTACAGACGGTTACACCTCTTTGGAAACACCTCTGGGTCGCTCGGTGAAACAGAATTCGTGTAGCGAAATTCACTTTATTCGCTTAGCGAGTATAATTTCGCTTAGCGAAATGGAGGCGGTTATACCTCCTTTAGAGACTTCTCTGGATCACTCAGCGAGACTTAATTCGCGTAGCGAAACTCGTTTGGTTAGCTTAGCAAATATGAATTCGCTTAGCGAAAGTGAGGCAGTGATGCCCAACTAAGACTTTCCCTATTTTTCGCTTAGCGAAAGTAAATTCGCTTAGCGAAAAGTTGCCTTAAAACAAGACATCAACCTTATGGAACCATTTTGATTCTCTTCATGAAAACACTTCTTTTCTCATTTTGAGTCACTTGATTAGCTAGATGAACTAAGGATAAGGTATAAAACATGTTTCACTTTGGTGAAAGCACTTTGAGATTTAATTCCATTTAAAGTCACTTAGGGTTTTTCTTTGAAAAACACAAGTTATTGAAAACACTTTCTTTACATCAAAACTTGACTTGTTCAAGAACTATTCATATCCTTCCTTTCCTCAAGGTCATGGCTAATAGCCAACTCGGAATCAATGTGAAGTTTTACTTCATCCACCAATCAAAGTATGGCTCACAACACTTACACAATCATGATAACCATAATACACATTACTACATCATAATCAAACATCCAAGTCCATCACACATTATGGTCTCATAATCAACAATAAAAGTCCATACTTGATCTAGTGATCAAAGTAGGTGTTCCAACATACATGAAAACGGTTTTTCATTCAATCATCTCATCATCAACATATGCTAAAGCACACTACAACATACTAAAGCATAAACTCATCATGGCAATCTTGTTCTCCAAGAGAACTTAACAAAACTTAACACATAAAAGTGAACCCAAACTAAAGGGTTTCACTCACACATAATTTAAACAACCATCTTCACCACCACCATCTTGGTGTGATGAGGTTCTTCTCCTCATACCTGTTGAAGAACAGATTCCCGGATCAAAGTAGGTTGATCGGTTTGTGAACCTCCTGGCAATCGTCAACAACTACAACAGCATAACAATCAAACATTAAACAACAATCAAAGCCAATCTCAACAATCCTATTAAAGAGGATTTCGGCCACCCTAGGTTAAAAGGTTAGGAATCGATCTTGGTTTCCCATTTCATGGATTCAAAGGCATTAGGAAAGCTAAGGATGAAATCAAGTGTCAAAAATTAAAAATTGATGAAAAACACTATTCATCATCTTCATATAGGGTTCGGCCATATTGTGATTTTTGAGCTATGATGAGAGTTGAATCATAAGCTCTAGGGTTTAGATAGAGAATGATGAGGTGAGTTCAAAGAAATTGGTCTCACATCAAAATGATTTTTCTACAATTTCCTATGGATTTTCAAAGTTTTGGATCTAAGAAATGATTTTCATGAAAATGGATCTTGATCTTGAAACAAAGAGATATTCAAGAAGCTAAGAGATCATAGAAGTGATCTTACCTTGAAATGAAGGAAGATTGCTCAAGGAATCAAGTGATTCTAGCAAGGTTTCATGAATTTCTCATGAACAACAATGGAGGCTTTGCTCTAAGGAAGGAGATGGGTGTTCTTGGCTCTTCAAGAGGGGCTGGGCTGCGTGAATGAGAGGGTGTGAGGGCTGAGTTCAGCCTTAAAACAAGTCACTTAAGGGCAAAAAGGTCATTTGCCAAAAGGGTAAAATGGTAAAAGTGCAAAAGACTAAGGTTAGGGGCATTTTGGTCATTTCGCGTCTAGATTTTCCCGATCGTCATGACGACTCTGGTATACTCTCCCAAGTGTCCTGGGATGATGTGATATCAAGATTATCTGTTGGCGAGTCCCGGTAAATCCATATGTGGCCCCGTTCGTCACCCGATTGAGGATTCCGCCCGAACGAAGGTCAGGAAGTTATTTTTCTGAAATTTTTATGAAATTTAACCAAAACGTAGAGAATCGAATTCTAAGAGTTACTGTCTCGTTCACGGGTCCATCTGAGGTCTTCTGAGCAGTAAAATCATATTGTTAGTGTAAAAACGCAGACCGGACTCCGTTTGATTTTTGACTCAAAACTTAATCGTAGCTTCCTACGATATCGTCGAGCATGACTATGGTCTCGGAATATTTTATTTCTGTTCCTAAGACCTCGAATAAAATACATACGTTAAAATACTGAAAAATTAGAAAACGTGAAAAATCGGGGCGTTACATTTGTGTTCTTCAATTACAGTACTTAAAGCTTTAGGACTTTATAGAAAATGGTACCTTATTTTCTGGTCAAGCTTGGACTTTGAATATCTTAATACTTCATTCAAAAATACTTCTCCAACCTTCATAATGTTTTGTATTCTGAATAGACGCTTGATTAATTTCGCTGGACGCCTCTTAAATTAGCTAAGGTGCGTGCTTATCCGCTGGGCACATTCACAAGGGTGTCAAACTAGTAGAATTCTGAACAGTTAGCGTGTTATGCTTCTTTGATCCTGTTAATGGACGAATTAGGATTCGATGTCTCAACGAAACTTGTAGATATGGATATTAGCTTTAAAGAGACACCAGATTCATCCAATTCGGATACCTATAGCTCAATATATGGTTATCAGACGCTACAAAGCTATGACTGTCAAAAATAATATCACTTCAAAAATTACGGATGCAATTTGACAAAGATAGAGATCGATTTCACTCTTGGCGTCTTCATGAGAGTTCCAGTTATTTCTATGCTTTCCAACGATACCAAGATCGATGCTTTTGAACACCTAAAGCTCCAGAAATTGTCAGCAGACGCTTGCATGTTCTGAATGTCATGAACAACATCACATCTCAAGCTTGAAGCCGGAATATCACTCAGATCGGGATTGGTTCAAATCTCGACTTTTCCAACAATCATGTAGGTATTTTTCTTATCTTTCTAACAAAACCAAGATCACTTCATTTTTACGAGCGTACCTCAAAATACGACGTTTCGGACCCTTGATTATCGGCAGTAGGCGCTTGACTTCAATCTTCGGTGTTTTTGCTTTTGCAGCATTTGTACTTTTGTTTTTATTCACGCTTGTCTTCTCTTTCCTCTATTAGAATTACTGAACCTTTTGTGTTCTTCAATTACAGTACTTGATGCTTCAGGACTTTATAGAAAATGGTACCTTATTTTTTGGTCAAGCTTGGACTTTGAATATCTTAATACTTCATTCAAAAATACTTCTCCAGCCTTCATAATGTTTTGTATTCTGAATAGACGCTTGATTAGTTTCACTGGACGCCTCTTAAATTTGCTAAGGTGCGTGCTTATCCGCTGGGCACATTCACAAGGGTGTCAAACTAGTAGAATTCTGAACAGTTAGCGTGTTATGCTTCTTTGATCCTGTTAATGGCCGAATTAGCATTCGATGTCTCAACAAAACTTGTAGATATGGATATTAGCTTTAAAAAGACACCAGATTCATCCAATTCCGATACCTATAGCTCAATATATGGCCATCAGACGCTACAAAGCTTTGACTGTCAAAAATAATATCACTTCAAAAATTACGGATGCAATTTGACAAAGATAGAGATCGATTTCACTCTTGGCATCTTCATGAGAGTTGCAGTTATTTCTATGCTTTCCAACGATACCAAGATCGATGCTTTTGAACACCTAAAGCTCCAGAAATTGGCAGCAGACGCTTGCATGTTCTGATTGTCATGAACAACATCACATCTCAAGCTTGAAGCCGGAATATCACTCTGATCGGGATTGGTTCAGATCTCAACTTTTCCAAGAATCATGTAGGTATTTTTCTTATCTTTCTAACAAAACCAAGATCACTTCATTTCGACGAGCGTACCCTAAAATACGACGTTTCGGACCCTTGATTATCGGAAGTAGGCGGTTGACATCAATCTTCAGTGTTTTTGCTTTTGCAGCATTTGTACTTTTGTTTTTATTCACGCTTGTCTTCTCTTTCTTCTATTAGAATTACTGAAGCTTTTGTGTTCTTCAATTACAGTACTTGATGCTTCAGGACTTTATAGAAAATGGTACCTTATTTTCTGGTCAAGCTTGGACTTTGAATATCTTAATACTTCATTCAAAAATACTTCTCCAGCCTTCATAATGTTTTGTATTCTGAATAGACGCATGATTAGTTTCACTGGACGCCTCTTAAATTTGCTAAGGTGCGTGCTTATCCGCTGGGCACATTCACAAGGGTGTCAAACTAGTAGAATTCTGAACAGTTAGCGTGTTATGCTTCTTTGATCCTGTTAATGGCCGAATTAGGATTCGATGTCTCAACGAAACTTGTAGATATGGATATTAGCTTTAAAGAGACACCAGATTCATCCAATTCGGATACCTATAGCTCAATATATGGCCATCAGACGCTACAAAGCTATGACTGTCAAAAATAATATCACTTCAAAAAGTACGGATGCAATTTGACAAAGATAGAGATCGATTTCACTCTTGGCATCTTCATGAGAGTTGCAGTTATTTCTATGCTTTCCAACGATACCAAGATCGATGCTTTTGAACACCTAAAGCTCCAGAAATTGTCAGCAGACGCTTGCATGTTCTGATTGTCATGAACAACATCACATCTCATGCTTGAAGCCGGAATATCACTCAGATCGGGATTGGTTCAGATCTCGACTTCTCCCAGAATCATGTAGGTATTTTTGTTATCTTTCTAACAAAACCAAGATCACTTCATTTTGACGAGCGTACCTCAAAATACGACGTTTCGGACCCTTGATTATCGGCAGTAGGCGCTTGACTTCAATCTTCGGTGTTTTTGCTTTTGCAGCATTTGTACTTTTGTTTTTATTCACGCGTGTCTTCTCTTTCTTCTATTAGAATTACTGAAGCTTTTGTGTTCTTCAATTAGAGTAGTTGATGCTTCAGGACTTTATAGAAAATGGTACCTTATTTTCTGGTCAGGCTTGGACTTTGAATATCTTAATACTTCATTCAAAAATACTTCTCCAGCCTTCATAATCTTTTGTATTCTGAATAGACGCTTGATTAGTTTCACTGGACGCCTCTTAAATTAGCTAAGGTGCGTGCTTATCCGCTGGGCACATTCACAATGGTGTCAAACTAGTAGAATTCTGAACAGTTAGCGTGTTATGCTTCTTTGATCCTGTTAATGGCCGAATTCGGATTCGATGTCTCCGCGAAACTTGTAGATATGGATATTAGCTTTAAAGAGACACCAGATTCATCCAATTCGGATACCTATAGCTCAATATATGGCCATTAGACGCTACAAAGCTATGACTGTCAAAAATAATATCACTTCAAAAATTACGGATGCAATTTGACAAAGATAAAGATCGATTTCACTCTTGGAGTCTTCATGAGAGTTGCAGTTATTTCTATGCTTTCCAACGATACCAAGATCGATGCTTTTGAACACCTAAAGCTCCAGAAATTGTTAGCAAACGTTTGCATGTTCTGATTGTCATGAACAACATCACATCTCATGCTTGAAGCCGGAATATCACTCAGATCGGGATTGGTTCAGATCTCGAGTTTTCCATGAATCATGTAGGTATTTTTCTTATCTTTCTAACAAAACCAAGATCACTTCATTTTGACGAGCGTACCTCAAAATACGACGTTTCGGACCCTTGATTATCGGCAGTAGGCGCTTGACTTCAATCTTTGGTGTTTTTACTTTTGCAGCATTTGTACTTTTGTTTTTATTCACACTTGTCTTCTCTTTCTTCTATTAGAATTACTGAAGCTTTTGTGTTCTTCAATTACAGTACTTGATGCTTCAGGACTTTATAGAAAATGGTACCTTATTTTCTGGTCAAGCTTGGACGTTGAATATCTTAATACTTCATTCAAAATTACTTCTCCAGCCTTCATAATGTTTTGTATTCTGAATAGACGCTTGACTAGGTTCATTGGACGCCTCTTAAATTAGCTAATGTGCGTGCTTATCCGCTAGGCACATTCACAAGGCTGTCAAAGTCGTAGAATTCTGAACAATTAGCGTGCTATGCTTCTTTGATCCTGTTAATGGCCGAATTAGGATTCGATGTCTCAACGAAACTTGTAGATATGGATATTAGCTTTAAAGAGACACCAGATTCATCCAATTCGGACACCTATAGCTCAATATATGGCCATCAGACGCTACAAAGCTATGACTGTCAAAAATAATATCACTTCAAAATTTACGGATGCAATTTGACAAAGATAGAGATCGATTTCACTCTGGCGTCTTCATGAGAGTTGCAGTTATTTCTATGCTTTCCAACGATACCAAGATCGATGCTTTTGAACACCTAAAGCTCCAGAAATTGTCAGCAGACGCTTGCATGTTCTGATTGTCATGAACAACATCACATCTCAAGCTTGAAGATGGAATTTCGCACAGATCGAGATTGGTTCAGATCTTGACTTCTCCAAGAATCATGTAGATATTTTTCTTATCTTTCTAAAAAAACCAAGATCACTTCATTTCGACAAGCGTACCTCAAAATACGACGTTCTGGACACTTGATTATCGGCAGTAGGCACTTGACTTCAATCTTCAGAGTTTTTTCTTTTGCGGCATTTGTACTTTTGTTTTTATTCACACTTGTCTTCTCTTTCTTCTATTAGAATTACTGAAGCTTTTGTGTTCTTCAATTACAGTACTTGATGCTTCAGGACTTTATAGAAAATGGTACCTTATTTTCTGGTCAAGCTTGGACGTTGAATATCTTAATACTTCATTCAAAAATACTTCTCCAGCCTTCATAATCTTTTGTATTCTGAATAGACGCTTGATTAGTTTCACTGGACGCCTCTTAAATTAGCTAAGGTGCGTGCTTATCCGCTGGGCACATTCACAAGGGTGTCAAACTAGTAGAATTCTGAACAGTTAGCGTGTTATGCTTCTTTGATCCTGTTAATGGCCGAATTAGGATTCGATGTCTCAACGAAACTTGTAGATATGGATATTAGCTTTAAAGAGACACCAGATTCATCCAATTCGGACACCTATAGCTCAATATATGGCCATCAGACGCTACAAAGCTATGACTGTCAAAAATAATATCACTTCAAAATTTACGGATGCAATTTGACAAAGATAGAGATCGATTTCACTCTGGCGTCTTCATGAGAGTTCCAGTTATTTCTATGCTTTCCAACGATACCAAGATCGATGCTTTTGAACACCTAAAGCTCCAGAAATTGTCAGCAGACGCTTGCATGTTCTGAATGTCATGAACAACATCACATCTCAAGCTTGAAGCCGGAATATCACTCAGATCGGGATTGGTTCAAATCTCGACTTTTCCAACAATCATGTAGGTATTTTTCTTATCTTTCTAACAAAACCAAGATCACTTCATTTTTACGAGCGTACCTCAAAATACGACGTTTCGGACTCTTGATTATCGGCAGTAGGCGCTTGACTTCAATCTTCGGTGTTTTTGCTTTTGCAGCATTTGTACTTTTGTTTTTATTCACGCTTGTCTTCTCTTTCCTCTATTAGAATTACTGAACCTTTTGTGTTCTTCAATTACAGTACTTGATGCTTCAGGACTTTATAGAAAATGGTACCTTATTTTTTGGTCAAGCTTGGACTTTGAATATCTTAATACTTCATTCAAAAATACTTCTCCAGCCTTCATAATGTTTTGTATTCTGAATAGACGCTTGATTAGTTTCACTGGACGCCTCTTAAATTTGCTAAGGTGCGTGCTTATCCGCTGGGCACATTCACAAGGGTGTCAAACTAGTAGAATTCTGAACAGTTAGCGTGTTATGCTTCTTTGATCCTGTTAATGGCCGAATTAGCATTCGATGTCTCAACAAAACTTGTAGATATGGATATTAGCTTTAAAAAGACACCAGATTCATCCAATTCCGATACCTATAGCTCAATATATGGCCATCAGACGCTACAAAGCTTTGACTGTCAAAAATAATATCACTTCAAAAATTACGGATGCAATTTGACAAAGATAGAGATCGATTTCACTCTTGGCATCTTCATGAGAGTTGCAGTTATTTCTATGCTTTCCAACGATACCAAGATCGATGCTTTTGAACACCTAAAGCTCCAGAAATTGGCAGCAGACGCTTGCATGTTCTGATTGTCATGAACAACATCACATCTCAAGCTTGAAGCCGGAATATCACTCTGATCGGGATTGGTTCAGATCTCAACTTTTCCAAGAATCATGTAGGTATTTTTCTTATCTTTCTAACAAAACCAAGATCACTTCATTTCGACGAGCGTACCCTAAAATACGACGTTTCGGACCCTTGATTATCGGAAGTAGGCGGTTGACATCAATCTTCAGTGTTTTTGCTTTTGCAGCATTTGTACTTTTGTTTTTATTCACGCTTGTCTTCTCTTTCTTCTATTAGAATTACTGAAGCTTTTGTGTTCTTCAATTACAGTACTTGATGCTTCAGGACTTTATAGAAAATGGTACCTTATTTTCTGGTCAAGCTTGGACTTTGAATATCTTAATACTTCATTCAAAAATACTTCTCCAGCCTTCATAATGTTTTGTATTCTGAATAGACGCTTGACTAGGTTCATTGGACGCCTCTTAAATTAGCTAATGTGCGTGCTTATCCGCTAGGCACATTCACAAGGCTGTCAAAGTCGTAGAATTCTGAACAATTAGCGTGTTATGCTTCTTTGATCCTGTTAATGGCCGAATTAGGATTCGATGTCTCAACGAAACTTGTAGATATGGATATTAGCTTTAAAGAGACACCAGATTCATCCAATTCGGATACCTATAGCTCAATATATGGCCATCAGACGCTACAAAGCTATGACTGTCAAAAATAATATCACTTCAAAAATTACGGATGCAATTTGACAAAGATAGAGATCGATTTCACTCTTGGCGTCTTCATGAGAGTTGCAGTTATTTCTATGCTTTCCAACGATACCAAGATCGATGCTTTTGAACACCTAAAGCTCCAGAAATTGTCAGCAGACGCTTGCATGTTCTGATTGTCATGAACAACATCACATCTCAAGCTTGAAGCCGGAATATCACTCAGATCGGGATTGGTTCAGATCTCGACTTTTCCAAGAATCATGTAGGTATTTTTCTTATCTTTCTAACAAAACCAAGATCACTTCATTTTGACGAGCGTACCTCAAAATACGACGTTTCGGACCCTTGATTATCGGCAGTAGGCGCTTGACTTCAATCTTCGGTGTTTTTGCTTTTGCAGCATTTGTACTTTTGTTTTTATTCACGCGTGTCTTCTCTTTCTTCTATTAGAATTACTGAAGCTTTTGTGTTCTTCAATTACAGTACTTGATGCTTCAGGACTTTATAGAAAATGGTACCTTATTTTCTGGTCAGGCTTGGACTTTGAATATCTTAATACTTCATTCAAAAATACTTCTCCAGCCTTCATAATGTTTTGTATTCTGAATAGACGCATGATTAGTTTCACTGGACGCCTCTTAAATTTGCTAAGGTGCGTGCTTATCCGCTGGGCACATTCACAAGGGTGTCAAACTAGTAGAATTCTGAACAGTTAGCGTGTTATGCTTCTTTGATCCTGTTAATGGCCGAATTCGGATTCGATGTCTCCGCGAAACTTGTAGATATGGATATTAGCTTTAAAGAGACACCAGATTCATCCAATTCGGATACCTATAGCTCAATATATGGCCATTAGACGCTACAAAGCTATGACTGTCAAAAATAATATCACTTCAAAAATTACGGATGCAATTTGACAAAGATAAAGATCGATTTCACTCTTGGAGTCTTCATGAGAGTTGCAGTTATTTCTATGCTTTCCAACGATACCAAGATCGATGCTTTTGAACACCTAAAGCTCCAGAAATTGTTAGCAAACGTTTGCATGTTCTGATTGTCATGAACAACATCACATCTCAAGCTTGAAGCCGGAATATCACTCAGATCGGGATTGGTTCAGATCTCGACTTTTCCAAGAATCATGTAGGTATTTTTCTTATCTTTCTAACAAAACCAAGATCACTTCATTTTGACGAGCGTACCTCAAAATACGACGTTTCGGACCCTTGATTATCGGCAGTAGGCGCTTGACTTCAATCTTTGGTGTTTTTGCTTTTGCAGCATTTGTACTTTTGTTTTTATTCACACTTGTCTTCTCTTTCTTCTATTAGAATTACTGAAGCTTTTGTGTTCTTCAATTACAGTACTTGATGCTTCAGGACTTTATAGAAAATGGTACCTTATTTTCTGGTCAAGCTTGGACGTTGAATATCTTAATACTTCATTCAAAATTACTTCTCCAGCCTTCATAATGTTTTGTATTCTGAATAGACGCTTGACTAGGTTCATTGGACGCCTCTTAAATTAGCTAATGTGCGTGCTTATCCGCTAGGCACATTCACAAGGCTGTCAAAGTCGTAGAATTCTGAACAATTAGCGTGTTATGCTTCTTTGATCCTGTTAATGGCCGAATTAGGATTCGATGTCTCAACGAAACTTGTAGATATGGATATTAGCTTTAAAGAGACACCAGATTCATCCAATTCGGACACCTATAGCTCAATATATGGCCATCAGACGCTACAAAGCTATGACTGTCAAAAATATATCACTTCAAAATTTACGGATGCAATTTGACAAAGATAGAGATCGATTTCACTCTGGCGTCTTCATGAGAGTTGCAGTTATTTCTATGCTTTCCAACGATACCAAGATCGATGCTTTTGAACACCTAAAGCTCCAGAAATTGTCAGCAGACGCTTGCATGTTCTGATTGTCATGAACAACATCACATCTCAAGCTTGAAGATGGAATTTCACACAGATCGAGATTGGTTCAGATCTTGACTTCTCCAAGAATCATGTAGATATTTTTCTTATCTTTCTAAAAAAACCAAGATCACTTCATTTCGACAAGCGTACCTCAAAATACGACGTTTGGACACTTGATTATCGGCAGTAGGCACTTGACTTCAATCTTCAGAGTTTTTCTTTTGCGCATTTGTACTTTTGTTTTTATTCACACTTGTCTTCTCTTTCTTCTATTAGAATTACTGAAGCTTTTGTGTTCTTCAATTACAGTACTTGATGCTTCAGGACTTTATAGAAAATGGTACCTTATTTTCTGGTCAAGCTTGGACGTTGAATATCTTAATACTTCATTCAAAAATACTTCTCCAGCCTTCATAATCTTTTGTATTCTGAATAGACGCTTGATTAGTTTCACTGGACGCCTCTTAAATTAGCTAAGGTGCGTGCTTATCCGCTGGGCACATTCACAAGGGTGTCAAACTAGTAGAATTCTGAACAGTTAGCGTGTTATGCTTCTTTGATCCTGTTAATGGCCGAATTAGGATTCGATGTCTCAACGAAACTTGTAGATATGGATATTAGCTTTAAAGAGACACCAGATTCATCCAATTCGGACACCTATAGCTCAATATATGGCCATCAGACGCTACAAAGCTATGACTGTCAAAAATAATTTCACTTCAAAAATTACGGATGCAATTTGACAAAGATAGAGATCGATTTCACTCTGGCGTCTTCATGAGAGTTGCAGTTATTTCTATGCTTTCCAACGATACCAAGATCGATGCTTTTGAACACCTAAAGCTCCAGAAATTGTCAGCAGACGCTTGCATGTTCTGATTGTCATGAACAACATCACATCTCAAGCTTGAAGATGGAATTTCGCACAGATCGAGATTGGTTCAGATCTTGACTTCTCCAAGAATCATGTAGATATTTTTCTTATCTTTCTAAAAAAACCAAGATCACTTCATTTCGACGAGCGTACCTCAAAATACGACGTTCTGGACACTTGATTATCGGCAGTAGGCACTTGACTTGAATCTTCAGTGTTTTTTCTTTTGCGGCATTTGTACTTTTGTTTTTATTCACACTTGTCTTCTCTTTCTTCTATTAGAATTACTGAAGCTTTTGTGTTCTTCAATTACAGTACTTGATGCTTCAGGACTTTATAGAAAATGGTACCTTATTTTCTGGTCAAGCTTGGACGTTGAATATCTTAATACTTCATTCAAAATTACTTCTCCAGCCTTCATAATGTTTTGTATTCTGAATAGACGCTTGACTAGGTTCATTGGACGCCTCTTAAAATAGCTAAGGTGCGTGCTAATCCGCTGGGCACATTCACAAGGGTGTCAAACTAGTAGAATTCTGAACAGTTAGCGTGTTATGCTTCTTTGATCCTGTTAATGGCCGAATTAGGATTCGATGTCTCAACGAAACTTGTAGATATGGATATTAGCTTTAAAGAGACACCAGATTCATCCAATTCGGACACCTATAGCTCAATATATGGCCATCAGACGCTACAAAGCTATGACTGTCAAAAATAATATCACTTCAAAAAATTACGGATCCAATTTGACAAAGATAGAGATCGATTTAACTCTTGGCGTCTTCATGAGAGTTGTAGTTATTTCTATGCTTTCCAACGATACCAAGATCGATGCTTTTGAACACCTAAAGCTCTAGAAATTGTCAGCAGACGTTTGCATGTTCTCATTGTCAAGAACAGTATCACATCTCAAGCTTGAAGATGGAATTTCACACAGATCCGGATTGGTTCAGATCTCGACTTCTCCAAGAATCATGTAGGTATTTTTCTTATCTTTCTAACAAAACCAAGATCACTTCATTTCGACGAGCGTACCTCAAAATACGACGTTTCGGACCCTTGATTATCGGCAGTAGGCGGTTGACATCAATCTTCAGTGTTTTTGCTTTTGCAGCATTTGTACTTTTGTTTTTATTCACGCTTGTCTTCTCTTTCTTCTATTAGAATTACGGAAGCTTTTGTGTTCTTCAATTACAGTACTTGATGATTCAGGACTTTATAGAAAATGGTACCTTATTTTCTGGTCAAGCTTGGACTTTGAATATCTTAATACTTCATTCAAAAATACTTCTCCAGCCTTCATAATGTTTTGTATTCTGAATAGACGCATGATTAGTTTCACTGGACCCTCTTAAATTTGCTAAGCGTGCTTATTAGCTGGGCATGCATTCACCGCTGACATCACAAAGCTGTCAAACTAGTAGACTTCTGAACAGTTAGCGTGTTATGCTTCTTTGATCCACTTAATGGCCGAATTAGGATTCGATGTCTCAATGAAACTTATAGATATGGATATTAGCTTTAAAGAGGCACCAGAATCATCCAATTCGGACACCTATAGCTCAATATATGGCCATCAGACGCTACAAAGGTATGACTGTCAAGAACAATATCACGTCAAAAACTTACGGATGCTATTTGACAAAGATAGAGATCGATTTCCTTCTTGGCGTCTTCATGAGAGTTGCAGTTATTTCTATGCTTTCCAACGATACCAAGATCGATGCTTTTGAACACCTAAAGCTCCAGAAATTGTCAGCAGACGCTTGCATGTTCTCATTGTCATGAACAACATCACATCTCAAGCTTGAAGATGGAATTTCACACAGATCGGGATTGGTTCAGATCTTGACTTCTCCAAGAATCATGTAGATATTTTTCTTATCTTTCTAACAAAACCAAGATCACTTCATTTCGACGAGCGTACCTCAAAATACGACGTTTCGGACCCTTGATTATCGGCAGTTGGCACTTGACTTCAATCTTCAGTGTTTTTTCTTTTGCAGCATTTGTACTTTTGTTTTTATTCACCCTTGTCTTTTCTTTCTTCTATTAGAATTACTGAAGCTTTTGTGTTCTTCAATTACAGGACATGATGCTTCAGGACTTTATAGAAAATGGTACCTTATTTTCTGGTCAAGCTTGGACGTTGAATATCTTAATACTTCATTCAAAATTACTTCTCCAGCCTTCATAATGTTTTGTATTCTGAATAGACGCTTGACTAGGTTCATTGGACGCCTCTTAAATTAGCTAAGGTGCGTGCTTATCCGCTGGGCACATTCACAAGGCTGTCAAAGTCGCAGAATTCTGAACAGTTAGCGTGTTATGCTTCTTTGATCCTGTTAATGGCCGAATTAGGATTCAATGTCTCAACGAAACTTGTAGATATGGATATTAGCTTTAAAGAGACACCAGATTGATCCAATTCGGACACCTATAGCTCAATATATGGCCATCAGACGCTACAAAGGTATGACTGCCAAGAACAATATCATGTCAAAAATTACGGATGCAGTTTGACAAAGATAGAGATCGATTTCACTCTTGGCGTCTTCATGAGAGTTGTAGTCATTTATATGCTTTCCAATGATACCAAGATCGATGCTTTTGAACACCTAAAGCTCCAGAAATTATCAGCAGACGCTTGCATGTTCTCATTGTCAAGAACAGTATCACATCTCAAGCTTGAAGATGGAATTTCACACAGATCCGAATTGGTTCAGATCTCGACTTCTCCAAGAATCATGTAGGTATTTTTCTTATCTTTCTAACAAAACCAAGATCACTTCATTTCGACGAGCGTACCTCAAAATACGACGTTTCGGACCCTTGATTATCGGCAGTAGGCGGTTGACATCAATCTTCGTGTTTTTGCTTTTGCAGCATTTGTACTTTTGTTTTTATTCACGATTGTCTTCCCTTTCTTCTATTAGAATTACTGAAGCTTTTGTGTTCTTCAATTACAGTACTTGATGCTTCAGGACTTTATAGAAAATGGTACCTTATTTTCTGGTCAAGCTTGGACTTTGAATATCTTAATACTTCATTCAAAAATACTTCTCCAGCCTTCATAATGTTTTGTATTCTGAATAGACGCTTGACTAGGTTCATTGGACGCCTCTTAAATTAGCTAAGGTGCGTGCTTATCCGCTGGGCACATTCACAAGGCTGTCAAAGTCGCAGAATTCTGAACAGTTAGCGTGTTATGCTTCTTTGATCCTGTTAATGGCCGAATTAGGATTCAATGTCTCAACGAAACTTGTAGATATGGATATTAGCTTTAAAGAGACACCAGATTGATCCAATTCGGACACCTATAGCTCAATATATGGCCATCAGACGCTACAAAGGTATGACTGCCAAGAACAATATCATGTCAAAAATTACGGATGCAGTTTGACAAAGATAGAGATCGATTTCACTCTTGGCGTCTTCATGAGAGTTGTAGTTATTTATATGCTTTCCAACGATACCAAGATCGATGCTTTTGAACACCTAAAGCTCCAGAAATTATCAGCAGACGCTTGCACGTTCTCATTGTCAAGAACAGTATCACATCTCAAGCTTGAAGATGGAATTTCACACAGATCGGGATTGGTTCAGATCTCGACTTCTCCAAGAATCATGTAGGTATTTTTCTTATCTTTCTAACAAAACCAAGATCACTTCATTTCGACGAGCGTACCTCAAAATACGACGTTTCGGACCCTTGATTATCGGCAGTAGGCGGTTGACATCAATCTTCGGTGTTTTTGCTTTTGCAGCATTTGTACTTTTGTTTTTATTCACGCTTGTCTTCTCTTTCTTCTATTAGAATTACTGAAGCTTTTGTGTTCTTCAATTACAGTACTTGATGCTTCAGGACTTTATAGAAAATGGTACCTTATTTTCTGGTCAAGCTTGGACTTTGAATATCTTAATACTTCATTCAAAAATACTTCTCCAGCCTTCATAATGTTTTGTATTCTGAATAGACGCATGATTAGTTTCATTGGACGCCTCTTAAATTTGCTAAGGTGCGTGCTTATCCGCTGGGCACATTCACAAGGCTGTCAAAGTCGCAGAATTCTGAACAGTTAGCGTGTTATGCTTCTTTGATCCTGTTAATGGCCGATTTAGGATTCGATGTCTCAACGAAACTTGTAGATATGGATATTAGCTTTAAAGAGACACCAGATTCATCCAATTCGGACACCTATAGCTCAATATATGGCCATCAGACGCTACAAAGGTATCACTGCCAAGAACAATATCACGTCAAAAACTTACGGATGTAGTTTGACAAAGATAGAGATCGATTTCACCCTTGGCGTCTTCATGAGAGTTGTAGTCATTTATATGCTTTCCAATGATACCAAGATCGATGCTTTTGAACAGCTAAAGCTCCAGAAATTATCAGCAGACGCTTGCATGTTCTCATTGTCAAGAACAGTATCACATCTCAAGCTTGAAGATGGAATTTCACACAGATCCGAATTGGTTCAGATCTCGACTTCTCCAAGAATCATGTAGGTATTTTTCTTATCTTTCTAACAAAACCAAGATCACTTCATTTCGACGAGCGTACCTCAAAATACGACGTTTCGGACCCTTGATTATCGGCAGTAGGCGGTTGACATCAATCTTCGGTGTTTTTGCTTTTGCAGCATTTGTACTTTTGTTTTTATTCACGCTTGTCTTCTCTTTCTTCTATTAGAATTACTGAAGCTTTTGTGTTCTTCAATTACAGTACTTGATGCTTCAGGACTTTATAGAAAATGGTACCTTATTTTCTGGTCAAGCTTGGACTTTGAATATCTTAATACTTCATTCAAAAATACTTCTCCAGCCTTCATAATGTTTTGTATTCTGAATAGACGCATGATTAGTTTCATTGGACGCCTCTTAAATTTGCTAAGGTGCGTGCTTATCCGCTGGGCACATTCACAAGGCTGTCAAAGTCGCAGAATTCTGAACAGTTAGCGTGTTATGCTTCTTTGATCCTGTTAATGGCCGATTTAGGATTCGATGTCTCAACGAAACTTGTAGATATGGATATTAGCTTTAAAGAGACACCAGATTCATCCAATTCGGACACCTATAGCTCAATATATGGCCATCAGACGCTACAAAGGTATCACTGCCAAGAACAATATCACGTCAAAAACTTACGGATGTAGTTTGACAAAGATAGAGATCGATTTCACCCCTGGCGTCTTCATGATAGTTGTAGTTATTTCTATGCTTTCCAATGATACCAAGATCGATGCTTTTCATCACCTAAAGCTCCAGAAATTGTCAGCAGACGCTACCATGTTCTGATTGTCATGAACAACATCACATCTCAAGCTTGAAGATGGAATTTCACACAGATCGGGATTGGTTCAGATCTCGACTTCTGCAAGAATGATGTAGATATTTTTCATATCTTTCTAACAAAACCAAGATCACCTCATTTCGACGAGCGTACCTCAAAATACGACGTTTCGGACCCTGGATTATCGGCAGTAGGCACTTGACTTCAATCTTCAGTGTTTTTTCCTTTGCAGCATTTGTACTTTTGTTTTTATTCACACTTGTGTTCTCTTTCTTCTATTAGAATTACTGAAGCTTTGTGTTCTTCAATTACAATACTTGATGCTTCACGACTTTATAGAAAATGGTAACTTATTTTCTGGTCAAGCTTGGACGTTGAATATCTTAATACTTCATTCAAAATTACTTCTGCAGCCTTCATAATGTTTTGTATTCTGAATAGACGCTTGACTAGGTTCATTGGACGCCTCTTAAAATAGCTAAGGTGCGTGCTTATCCGCTGGGCACATTCACAAGGCTGTCAAAGTCGCAGAATTCTGAACAGTTAGCGTGTTATGCTTCTTTGATCCTGTTAATGGCCGAATTAGGATTCGATGTCTCAACGAAACTTGTAGATATGGATATTAGCTTTAAAGAGACACCAGATTCATCCAATTCGGACACCTATAGCTCAATATATGGCCATCAGACGCTACAAAGGTATGACTGCCAAGAACAATATCACGTCAAAAACTTACGGATGTATTTTGACAAAGATAGAGATCGATTTCACTCTTGGCGTCTTCATGAGAGTTGTAGTCATTTATATGCTTTCCAATGATACCAGATCGATGCTTTTGAACACCTAAAGCTCCAGAAATTATCAGCAGACGCTTGCATGTTCTCATTGTCAAGAACAGTATCACATCTCAAGCTTGTAGATGGAATTTCACACAGATCCGGATTGGTTCAGATCTCGACTTCTCCAAGAATCATGTAGGTATTTTTCTTATCTTTCTAACAAAACCAAGATCACTTCATTTCGACGAGCATACCTCAAAATGCGACGTTTCGGACCCTTGATTATCGGCAGTAGGCGGTTGACATCAATCTTCAGTGTTTTTGCTTTTGCAGCATTTGTACTTTTGTTTTTATTCTCGCTTGTCTTCTCTTTCTTCTATTAGAATTACTGAAGCTTTTGTGTTCTTCAATTACAGGACATGATGCTTCAGGACTTTATAGAAAATGGTACCTTATTTTCTGGTCAAGGTTCATTGGACGCCTCTTAAATTAGCTAAGGTGCGTGCTTATCCGCTGGGCACATTCACAAGGCTGTCAAAGTCGCAGAATTCTGAACAGTTAGCGTGTTATGCTTCTTTGATCCTGTTAATGGCCGAATTAGGATTCAATGTCTCAACGAAACTTGTAGATATGGATATTAGCTTTAAAGAGACACCAGATTCATCCAATTCGGACACCTATAGCTCAATATATGGCCATCAGACGCTACAAAGGTATCACTGCCAAGAACAATATCACGTCAAAAACTTACGGATGTAGTTTGACAAAGATAGAGATCGATTTCACCCTTGGCGTCTTCATGATAGTTGTAGTTATTTCTATGCTTTCCAACGATACCAAGATCGATGCTTTTCATCACCTAAAGCTCCAGAAATTGTCAGCAGACGCTACCATGTTCTGATTGTCATGAACAACATCACATCTCAAGCTTGAAGATGGAATTTCACACAGATCGGGATTGGTTCAGATCTCGACTTCTCCAAGAATGATGTAGATATTTTTCATATCTTTCTAACAAAACCAAGATCACCTCATTTCGACGAGCGTACCTCAAAATACGACGTTTCGGACCCTGGATTATCGGCAGTAGGCACTTGACTTCAATCTTCAGTGTTTTTTCTTTTGCAGCATTTGTACTTTTGTTTTTATTCACCCTTGTCTTCTCTTTCTTCTATTAGAATTACTGAAGCTTTTGTGTTCTTCAATTACAGGACATGATGCTTCAGGACTTTATAGAAAATGGTACCTTATTTTCTGGTCAAGTTTGGACGTTGAATATCTTAATACTTCATTCAAAATTACTTCTCCAGCCTTCATAATGTTTTGTATTCTGAATAGACGCTTGACTAGATTCATTGGACGCCTCTTAAATTAGCTAAGGTGCGTGCTTATCCGCTGGGCACATTCACAAGGCTGTCAAAGTCGCAGAATTCTGAACAGTTAGCGTGTTATGCTTCTTTGATCCTGTTAATGGCCGAATTAGGATTCGATGTCTCAACGAAACTTGTAGATATGGATATTAGCTTTAAAGAGACACCAGATTGATCCAATTCGGACACCTATAGCTCAATATATGGCCATCAGACGCTACAAAGGTATGACTGCCAAGAACAATATCATGTCAAAAATTACGGATGCAGTTTGACAAAGATAGAGATCGATTTCACTCTTGGCGTCTTCATGAGAGTTGTAGTTATTTATATGCTTTCGAATGATACCAAGATCGATGCTTTTGAACACCTAAAGCTCCAGAAATTGTCAGCAGACGCTTGCATGTTCTCATTGTCAAGAACAGTATCACATCTCAAGCTTGTAGATGGAATTTCACACAGATCCGGATTGGTTCAGATCTCGACTTCTCCAAGAATCATGTAGGTATTTTTCTTATCTTTCTAACAAAACCAAGATCACTTCATTTCGACGAGCATACCTCAAAATACGACGTTTCGGACCCTTGATTATCGGCAGTAGGCGGTTGACATCAATCTTCAGTGTTTTTGCTTTTGCAGCATTTGTACTTTTGTTTTTATTCACGCTTGTCTTCTCTTTCTTCTATTAGAATTACTGAAGCTTTTGTGTTCTTCAATTACAGTACTTGATGCTTCAGGACTTTATAGAAAATGGTACCTTATTTTCTGGTCAAGCTTGGACGTTGAATATCTTAATACTTCATTCAAAATTACTTCTCCAGCCTTCATAATGTTTTGTATTCTGAATAGACGCTTGACTAGGTTCATTGGACGCCTCTTAAATTAGCTAAGGTGCGTGCTTATCCGCTGGGCACATTCACAAGGCTGTCAAAGTCGCAGAATTCTGAACAGTTAGCGTGTTATGCTTCTTTGATCCTGTTAATGGCTGAATTAGGATTCGATGTCTCAACCAAACTTGTAGATATGGATATTAGCTTTAAAGAGACACCAGATTCATCCAATTCGGACACCTATAGCTCAATATATGGCCATCAGACGCTACAAAGCTATGACTGTAAAAAATAATATCACTTCAAAAATTACGGATGCAATTTGACAAAGATAGAGATCGATTTCCTTCTTGGCGTCTTCATGAGAGTTGCAGTTATTTCTATGCTTTCCAACGATACCAAGATCGATGCTTTTGAACACCTAAAGCTCCAGAAATTGTCAGCAGACGCTTGCATGTTCTCATTGTCATGAACAACATCACATCTCAAGCTTGAAGATGGAATTTCACACAGATCGGGATTGGTTCAGATCTTGACTTCTCCAAGAATCATGTAGATATTTTTCTTATCTTTCTAACAAAACCAAGATCACTTCATTTCGACGAGCGTACCTCAAAATACGACGTTTCGGACCCTTGATTATCGGCAGTTGGCACTTGACTTCAATCTTCAGTGTTTTTTCTTTTGCAGCATTTGTACTTTTGTTTTTATTCACACTTGTCTTCTCTTTCTTCTATTAGAATTACTGAAGCTTTTGTGTTCTTCAATTACAGGACATGATGCTTCAGGACTTTATAGAAAATGGTACCTTATTTTCTGGTCAAGCTTGGACGTTGAATATCTTAATACTTCATTCAAAATTACTTCTCCAGCCTTCATAATGTTTTGTATTCTGAATAGACGCTTGACTAGGTTCATTGGACGCCTCTTAAATTAGCTAAGGTGCGTGCTTATCCGCTGGGCACATTCACAAGGCTGTCAAAGTCGCAGAATTCTGAACAGTTAGCGTGTTATGCTTCTTTGATCCTGTTAATGGCCGAATTAGGATTCAATGTCTCAACGAAACTTGTAGATATGGATATTAGCTTTAAAGAGACACCAGATTGATCCAATTCGGACACCTATAGCTCAATATATGGCCATCAGACGCTACAAAGGTATGACTGCCAAGAACAATATCATGTCAAAAATTACGGATGCAGTTTGACAAAGATAGAGATCGATTTCACTCTTGGCGTCTTCATGAGAGTTGTAGCTATTTATATGCTTTCCAACGATACCAAGATCGATGCTTTTGAACACCTAAAGCTCCAGAAATTGTCAGCAGATGCTTGCATGTTCTCATTGTCAAGAACAGTATCACATCTCAAGCTTGAAGACGGAATTTCACACAGATCGGGATTGGTTCAGATCTCGACTTCTCCAAGAATCATGTAGGTATTTTTTTTTATCTTTCTAACAAAACCATGATCACTTCATTTCGACAAGCGTACCTCAAAATACGACGTTTCGGACCCTTGATTATCGGCAGTAGGCGGTTGACATCAATCTTCAGTGTTTTTGCTTTTGCAGCATTTGTACTTTTGTTTTTATTCACGCTTGTCTTCTCTTTCTTCTATTAGAATTACTGAAGCTTTTGTGTTCTTCAATTACAGTACTTGATGCTTCAGGACTTTATAGAAAATGGTACCTTATTTTCTGGTCAAGCTTGGACTTTGAATATCTTAATACTTCATTCAAAAATACTTCTCCAGCCTTCATAATGTTTTGTATTCTGAATAGACGCATGATTAGTTTCACTGGACGCCTCTTAAATTTGCTAAGGTGCGTGCTTATCCGCTGGGCACATTCAAAAAGCTGTCAAACTAGTAGACTTCTGAACAGTTAGCGTGTTATGCTTCTTTGATCCACTTAATGGCCGAATTAGGATTCGATGTCTCAATGAAACTTGTAGATATGGATATTAGCTTTAAAGAGGCACCAGAATCATCCAATTCGGACACCTATAGCTCAATATATGGCCATCAGACGCTACAAAGGTATGACTGTCAAGAACAATATCACGTCAAAAACTTACGGATGCAATTTGACAAAGATAGAGATCGATTTCACCCTTGGCGTCTTCATGATAGTTGTAGTTATTTCTATGCTTTCCAATGATACCAAGATCGATGCTTTTCATCACCTAAAGCTCCAGAAATTGTCAGCAGACGCTATCATGTTCTGATTGTCATGAACAACATCACATCTCAAGCTTGAAGATGGAATTTCACACAGATCGGGATTGGTTCAGATCTCGACTTCTGCAAGAATGATGTAGATATTTTTCATATCTTTCTAACAAAACCAAGATCACCTCATTTCGACGAGCGNTGGCCATCAGACGCTACAAAGGTATGACTGTCAAGAACAATATCAGTCAAAAACTTACGGATGCAATTTGACAAAGATAGAGATCGATTTCACTCTTGGCGTCTTCATGAGAGTTGTAGTTATTTCTATGCTTTCCAATGATACAAAGATCGATGCTTTTGAACACCTAAAGCTCCAGAAATTATTAGCAGACGCTTGCATGTTCTGATTGTCATGAACAACATCACATCTCAAGCTTGAAGGTGGAATTTCACACAGATCGGGATTGGTTCAGATCTCGACTTCTCCAAGAATCATGTAGGTATTTTTCTTATCTTTCTAACAAAACCAAGATCGCTTCATTTCGACGAGCGTACCTCAACATACGACGTTTCAGACCCTTGATTATCGGCAGTAGGCGGTTGACTTCAATCTTCAGTGTTTTTGCTTTTGCAGCATTTGTACTTTTGTTTTTATTCACGCTTGTCTTCTCATTCTTCTATTAGAATTACTGAAGCTTTTGTGTTCTTCAATTACAGTACTTGATGCTTCAGGACTTCATAGAAATGGTACCTTATTTTCTGGTCAAGCTTGGACTTTGAATATCTTAATACTTCATTCAAAAATACTTCTCCAGCCTTCATAATGTTTTGTATTCTGAATAGACGCTTGATTAGTTTCACTGGACGCCTCTTAAATTAGCTAAGGTACGTGCTTATCCGCAGGGCACATTCACAGGGGTGTCAAACTAGTAGTATTCTGAACAGTTAGCGTGTTATGCTTCTTTGATCCTGTTAATGGCCGAATTAGGATTCGATGTCTGAACGAAACTTGTAGATATGGATATTAGCTTTAAAGAGACACCAGATTCATCCAATTCGGACACCTATAGCTCAATATATGGCCATCAGACGCTACAAAGGTATGACTGCCAAGAACAATATCACGTCAAAAACTTACGGATGCAGTTTGACGAAGATGGAGATCGATTTCACTCTTGGCATCTTCATGAGAGTTGTAGTTATTTATATGCTTTCCAATGATACAAAGATCGATGCTTTTGAACACCTAAAGCTCCAGAAATTGTTAGCAGACGCTTGCATGTTCTGGTTGTCATGAACAACATCACATCTCAAGCTTGAAGGTGGAATTTCACACAGATCGGGATTGGTTCAGATCTCGACTTCTCCAAGAATCATGTAGGTATTTTTCTTATCTTTCTAACAAAACCAAGATCGCTTCATTTCGACGAGCGTACCTCAAAATACGACGTTTCAGACCCTTGATTATCGGCAGTAGGCGGTTGACTTCAATCTTCAGTGTTTTTGCTTTTGCAGCATTTGTACTTTTGTTTTTATTCACGCTTGTCTTCTCTTTCCTCTATTAGAATTACTGAACCTTTTGTGTTCTTCAATTACAGTACTTGATGCTTCAGGACTTTATAAAAAATGGTACCTTATTTTCTGGTCAATCTTGGACTTTGAATATCTTAATACTTCATTCAAAATTACTTCTCCAGCCTTCATAATGTTTTGTATTCTGAATAGACACTTGATTAGTTTCACTGGACGCCTCTTAAACTTGCTGAGGTGCGTGCTTATCCGCTGGGTACATTCACAAGGCTGTCAAACTAGTAGAATTCTAAACAGTTAGCGTGTTATGCTTCTTTGATCCTCTTAATGGCCGAATTAGGATTCAATGTCTTAATGAAAATTGTAGATATGGATATTAGCTTTAAAGGGACACCAGATTCATCCAATTCGGACACCTATAGCTCAATATATGGCCATCAGACGCTACAAAGGTATGACTGTCAAAAATAATATCACTTCAAAAATTACGGATGCAATTTGACAAAGATAGAGATCGATTTCACTCATGGCGTCTTCATGAGAGTTGCAGTTATTTCTATGCTTTCCAACGATACCAAGATCGATGCTTTTGAACACCTAAAGCTCCAGAAATTGTCAGCAGACGCTTGCATGTTCTGATTGTCATGAACAGTATCACATCTCAAGCTTGAAGATGGAATTTCACTCAGATCGGGATTGGTTCAGATCTCGACTTCTCCAAGAAACATGTAGGTATTTTTCTTATCTTTCTATAAAAACCATGATCACTTCATTTCGACGAGCGTACCTCAAAATACGACGTTTCGGACCCTTGATTATCGGCAGTAGGAGCTTGACTTCAATCTTCGGTGTTTTTCCTTTTGCAGCATTTGCACTTTTGTTTTTATTCACGCTTGTCTTCTCTTTCTTCGATTAGAATTACTGAAGCTTTTGTGTTCTTCAATTACAGTAGTTGATGCTTCAGGACTTTATAGAAAATGGTACCTTATTTTCTGGTCAAGCTTGGACTTTGAATATCTTAATACTTCATTCAAAATTACTTCTCCAGCCTTCATAATGTTTTGTATTCTGAATAGACACTTGATTAGTTTCACTGGACGCCTCTTAAACTTGCTGAGGTGCGTGCTTATCCGCTGGGTACATTCACAAGGCTGTCAAACTAGTAGAATTCTAAACAGTTAGCGTGTTATGCTTCTTTGATCCTCTTAATGGCCGAATTAGGATTCAATGTCTTAATGAAAATTGTAGATATGGATATTAGCTTTAAAGGGACACCAGATTCATCCAATTCGGACACCTATAGCTCAATATATGGCCATCAGACGCTACAAAGGTATGACTGTCAAAAATAATATCACTTCAAAAATTACGGATGCAATTTGACAAAGATAGAGATCGATTTCACTCATGGCGTCTTCATGAGAGCTGCAGTTATTTCTATGCTTTCCAACGATACCAAGATCGATGCTTTTGAACACCTAAAGCTCCAGAAATTGTCAGCAGACGCTTGCATGTTCTGATTGTCATGAACAGTATCACATCTCAAGCTTGAAAATGGAATTTCACTCAGATCGGGATTGGTTCAGATCTCGACTTCTCCAAGAAACATGTAGGTATTTTTCTTATCTTTCTATAAAAACCATGATTACTTCATTTCGACGAGCGTACCTCAAAATACGACGTTTCGGACCCTTGATTATCGGCAGTAGGCGCTTGACTTCAATCTTCAGTGTTTTTGCTTTTGCAGCATTTGTACTTTTGTTTTTATTCACGCTTGTCTTCTCTTTCTTCTATTAGAATTACTGAAGCTTTTGTGTTCTTCAATTACAGTACTTGATGCTTCAAGAGTTTATAGAAAATGGTACCTTATTTTCTGGTCAAGCTTGGACTTTGAATATCTTAATACGTCATTCAAAAATACTTTTCCAGCCTTCATAATGTTTTGTATTCTGAATAGACGCTTGATTAGTTTCACTGGATGCCTCTTAAACTTGCTGAGGTGCGTGCTTATCCGCTGGGCACATTCACAAGGCTGTCAAACTAGTAGAATTCTAAACAGTTTGCGTGTTATGCTTCTTTGATCCTCTTAGTGGCCGAATTAGGATTCGATGTCTTAATGAAAATTGTAGATATGGATATTAGCTTTAAAGAGACACCAGATTCATCCTATTCGGACACCTATAGCTCAATATATGGCCATCAGACGCTACAAAGGTATGACTGTCAAGAACAATATCACGTGAAAAACTTACGGATGCAGTTTGACAAAGATAGAGATCGATTTCACTCTTGGCGTCTTCATGAGAGTTGTAGTTATTTATATGCTTTCCAACGATACAAAGATCGATGCTTTTGAACACCTAAAGCTCCTGAAATTGTCAGCAGACGCTTGCATGTTCTGATTGTCATGAACAGCACCACATCTCAAGCTTGAAGGTGGAATTTCACACAGATCGGGATTGGTTCAGATCTCGACTTCTCCAAGAATCATGTAGGTATTTTTCTTATCTTTGTAACAAAACCAAGATCACTTCATTTCGACGAGCGTACCTCAAAATACGACGTTTCAGACCCTTGATTATCGGCAGTAGGGGGTTGACTTCAATCTTCAGTGTTTTTGCTTTTGCAGCATTTGTACTTTTGTTTTTATTCACGCTTGTCTTCTCTTTCTTCTATTAGAATTACTGAAGCTTTTGTGTTCTTCAATTACAGTACTTGATGCTTCAGGACTTTATAGAAAATGGTACCTTATTTTCTGGTCAAGCTTGGACTTTGAATATCTTAATACTTCATTCAAAAATACTTCTCCAGCCTTCATAATGATTTGTATTCTGAATAGACGCTTGATTAGTTTCACTGGACGCCTCCTAAATTAGCTCAGGTGCGTGCTTATCCGCTGGGCACATTCACAAGGGTGTCAAACTAGTAGAATTCTGAACAGTTAGCGTGTTATGCTTCTTTGATCCTGTTAATGGCCGTATTAGGATTTGATGTCTCAACGAAACTTGTAGATATGGATATTAGCTTTAAAGAGACACCAGATTCATCCTATTCGGACACATATAGCTCAATATATGGCCATCAGACGCTACAAAGGTATGACTGTCAAGAACAATATCACGTGAAAAACTTACGGATGCAGTTTGACAAAGATAGAGATCGATTTCACTCTTGGCGTCTTCATGAGAGTTGTAGTTATTTATATGCTTTCCAACGATACAAAGATCGATGCTTTTGAACACCTAAAGCTCCTGAAATTGTCAGCAGACGCTTGCATGTTCTGATTGTCATGAACAGCACCACATCTCAAGCTTGAAGGTGGAATTTCACACAGATCGGGATTGGTTCAGATCTCGACTTCTCCAAGAATCATGTAGGTATTTTTCTTATCTTTCTAACAAAACCAAGATCACTTCATTTCGACGAGCGTACCTCAAAATACGACGTTTCAGACCCTTGATTATCGGCAGTAGGGGGTTGACTTCAATCTTCAGTGTTTTTGCTTTTGCAGCATTTGTACTTTTGTTTTTATTCACGCTTGTCTTCTCTTTCTTCTATTAGAATTACTGAAGCTTTTGTGTTCTACAATTACAGTACTTGATGCTTCAGGACTTTATAGAAAATGGTACCTTATTTTCTGGTCAAGCTTGGACGTTGAATATCTTAATACTTTAATCAAAATTACTTCTCCAGCCTTCATAATGTTTTGTTTTCTGAATATATGCTTGACTAGGTTCATTGGACGCCTCTTAAATTAGCTAAGGTGCGTGCTTATCCACTGGGCACATTCACAAGGCTGTCAAAGGCACAGAATTCTGAACAGTTAGCGTGTTATGCTTCTTTGATCTTCTTAATGGCCGAATTAGGATTCAATGTCTTAATGAAAATTGTAGATATGGATATTAGCTTTAAGGAGACACCAGATTCATCCAATTCGGACTCCTATAGCTCAATATATGGCCATCAGACTCTACAAAGGTATGACTGTCCAAAATAATATCACTTCAAAAAATTACGGATGCAATTTGACAAAGATAGAAATCGATTTAACTCTTGGCTTCTTCATGAGAGTTGTAGTTATTTCTATGCTTTCCAACGATACCAAGATGGATGCTTTTGAACACCTAAAGCCCCAGAAATTGTCAGCAGAAGCTTGCATGTTCTCATTGTAAAGAACAGTATCACATCTCAAGCTTGAAGATGGAATTTCACACAGATCGGGATTGGTTCAGATCTCGACTTCTCCAAGAATCATGTAGGTAATTTTCTTATCTTTCTAACAAAACCAAGATCACTTCATTTCGACGAGCGTACCTCAAAATACGACGTTTCGGACCCTTGATTATCGGCAGTAGGCGCTTGACTTCAATCTTCAGTGTTTTTGCTTTTGCAGCATTTGTACTTTTGTTTTTATTCACGCTTGTCTTCTCTTTCTTCTATTAGAATTACTGAAGCTTTTGTGTTCTTCCATTACAGTACTTGATGCTTCAGGACTTTATAGAAAATGGTACCTTATTTTCTGATCAAGCTTGGACTTTGAATATCTTAATACTTCATTCAAAAATACTTCTCCAGCCTTCATAATGTTTTGTATTCTGAATAGACGCTTGATTAATTTCACTGGACGCCTCTTAAATTAGCAAAGGTGCGTGCTTATCCGCTGGGAACATTCATAAGGGTGTCAAACTAGTAGAATTCTGAACAGTTAGCGTGTTATGCTTCTTTGATCCTGTTAATGGCCGAATTAGGATTCGATGTCTTAAAGAAAATTGTAGATATGGATATTAGCTTTAAAGAGGCACCAGATTCATCCAATTCGGACACTTATAGCTCAATATATGGCCATCAGACGCTACAAAGGTATGACTGTCAAAAATAATATCACTTCAAAAATTACGGATGCAATTTGACAAAGATAGAGATCGATTTCACTCTTGGCGTCTTTATGAGAGTTGCAGTTATTTCTATGCTTTCCAACGATACCAAGATCGATGCTTTTGAACACCTAAAGCTCCAGAAATTGTCAGCAGACGCTTGCATGTTCTGATTGTCATGAACAACATCACATCTCAAGCTTGAAGATGGAATTTCACACAGATCGGCATTGGTTCAGATGTCGACTTCTCCAAGAATCTTGTAGGTATTTTTCTTATCTTTCTAACAAAACCAAGATCACTTCATTTCGATGAGCGTACCTCAAAATACGACGTTTCGAACCCTTGATTATCGGCAGTAGGCGCTTGACTTCAATCTTCAGTGTTTTTGCTTTTGCAGCATTCGTACTTTTGTTTTTATTCACGCTTGTCTTCTCTTTCTTCTATTAGAATTACTGAAGCTTTTGTGTTCTTCAATTACAGTACTTGATGCTTCAGGACTTTATAGAAAATGGTACCTTATTTTCTGGTCAAGCTTGGACTTTGAATATCTTAATACTTCATTCAAAAATACTTCTCCAGCCTTCATAATGTTCTGCATTCTGAATAGACGCTTGATTAGTTTCACTGGACGCCTCTTAAATTAGCTAAGGTGCGTGCTTATCCGCTGGGCACATTCACAAGGGTGTCAAACTAGTAGAATTCTGAACAGTTAGCGTGTTATGCTTCTTTGATCCTGTTAATGGCCGAATTAGGATTTGATGTCTCAATGAAACTAGTAGATATGGATATTAGCTTTAAAGAGGCGCCAGATTCATCCAATTCGGACACCTATAGCTCAATATATGGCCATCAGACGCTATGAAGGTATGACTGTCAAAAATAATATCACTTCAAAAAATTACGGATGCAATTTGACAAAGATAGAGATCGATTTCACTCTTGGCATCTTCATGAGAGTTGCAGTTATTTCTATGCTTTCCAACGATACCAAGATCGATGCTTTTGAACACCTAAAGCTCCAGAAATTGTCAGCAGACGCTTGCATGTTCTGATTGTCATGAACAACATCACATCTCAAGCTTGAAGATGGAATTTCACACAGATCGGGATTGGTTAAGATCTCGACATCTCCATGAATCATGTAGGTATTTTTCTTATCTTTCTAACAAAACCAAGATCACTTCATTTCGACGAGCGTACCTCAAAATATGACGTTTCGGACCCTTGATTATCGGCAGTAGGCGCGTGACTTCAATCTTCAGTGTTTTTGCTTTTGCAGCATTCGTACTTTTGTTTTTATTCACGCTTGTCTTCTCTTTCTTCTATTACAATTACTGAAGCTTTTGTGTTCTTCAATTACAGTACTTGATGCTTCAGGACTTTATAGAAAATGGTACCTTATTTTCTGGTCAAGCTTGGACTTTGAATATCGTAATACATCATTCAAAAATACTTCTCCAGCCTTCATAATGTTCTGTATTCTGAATAGACGCTTGATTAGTTTCACTGGACGCCTCTTAAATTAGCTAAGGTGCGTGCTTATCCGCTGGGCACATTCACAAGGGTGTCAAACTAGTAGAATTCTGAACAGTTAGCGTGTTATGCTTCTTTGATCCTGTTAATGGCCGAATTAGGATTCGATGTCTTAAAGAAAATTGTAGATATGGATATTAGCTTTAAAGAGGCACCAGATTCATCCAATTCGGACACTTATAGCTCAATATATGGCCATCAGACGCTACAAAGGTATGACTGTCAAAAATAATATCACTTCAAAAATTACGGATGCAATTTGACAAAGATAGAGATCGATTTCACTCTTGGCGTCTTTATGAGAGTTGCAGTTATTTCTATGCTTTCCAACGATACCAAGATCGATGCTTTTGAACACCTAAAGCTCCAGAAATTGTCAGCAGACGCTTGCATGTTCTGATTGTCATCAACAACATCACATCTCAAGCTTGAAGATGGAATTTCACACAGATCGGCATTGGTTCAGATGTCGACTTCTCCAAGAATCATGTAGGTATTTTTCTTATCTTTCTAACAAAACCAAGATCACTTCATTTCGATGAGCGTACCTCAAAATACGACGTTTCGAACCCTTGATTATCGGCAGTAGGCGCTTGACTTCAATCTTCAGTGTTTTTGCTTTTGCAGCATTCGTACTTTTGTTTTTATTCACGCTTGTCTTCTCTTTCTTCTATTAGAATTACTGAAGCTTTTGTGTTCTTCAATTACAGTACTTGATGCTTCAGGACTTTATAGAAAATGGTACCTTATTTTCTGGTCAAGCTTGGACTTTGAATATCTTAATACTTCATTCAAAAATACTTCTCCAGCCTTCATAATGTTCTGCATTCTGAATAGACGCTTGATTAGTTTCACTGGACGCCTCTTAAATTAGCTAAGGTGCGTGCTTATCCGCTGGGCACATTCACAAGGGTGTCAAACTAGTAGAATTCTGAACAGTTAGCGTGTTATGCTTCTTTGATCCTGTTAATGGCCGAATTAGGATTCGATGTCTTAAAGAAAATTGTAGATATGGATATTAGCTTTAAAGAGGCACCAGATTCATCCAATTCGGACACTTATAGCTCAATATATGGCCATCAGACGCTACAAAGGTATGACTGTCAAAAATAATATCACTTCAAAAATTACGGATGCAATTTGACAAAGATAGAGATCGATTTCACTCTTGGCGTCTTCATGAGAGTTGCAGTTATTTCTATGCTTTCCAACGATACCAAGATCGATGCTTTTGAACACCTAAAGCTCCAGAAATTGTCAGCAGACGCTTGCATGTTCTGATTGTCATGAACAACATCACATCTCAAGCTTGAAGATGGAATTTCACACAGATCGGCATTGGTTCAGATGTCGACTTCTCCAAGAATCTTGTAGGTATTTTTCTTATCTTTCTAACAAAACCAAGATCACTTCATTTCGATGAGCGTACCTCAAAATACGACGTTTCGAACCCTTGATTATCGGCAGTAGGCGCTTGACTTCAATCTTCAGTGTTTTTGCTTTTGCAGCATTCGTACTTTTGTTTTTATTCACGCTTGTTTTCTCTTTCTTCTATTAGAATTACTGAAGCTTTTGTGTTCTTCAATTACAGTACTTGATGCTTCAGGACTTTATAGAAAATGGTACCTTATTTTCTGGTCAAGCTTGGACTTTGAATATCTTAATACTTCATTCAAAAATACTTCTCTAGCCTTCATAATGTTCTGTATTCTGAATAGACGCTTGATTAGTTTCACTGGACGCCTCTTAAATTAGCTAAGGTGCGTGCTTATCCGCTGGGCACATTCACAAGGGTGTCAAACTAGTAGAATTCTGAACAGTTAGCGTGTTATGCTTCTTTGATCCTGTTAATGGCCGAATTAGGATTTGATGTCTCAATGAAACTAGTAGATATGGATATTAGCTTTAAAGAGGCGCCAGATTCATCCAATTCGGACACCTATAGCTCAATATATGGCCATCAGACGCTATGAAGGTATGACTGTCAAAAATAATATCACTTCAAAAAATTACGGATGCAATTTGACAAAGATAGAGATCGATTTCACTCTTGGCATCTTCATGAGAGTTGCAGTTATTTCTATGCTTTCCAACGATACCAAGATCGATGCTTTTGAACACCTAAAGCTCCAGAAATTGTCAGCAGACGCTTGCATGTTCTGATTGTCATGAACAACATCACATCTCCAGCTTGAAGATGGAATTTCACACAGATCGGGATTGGTTAAGATCTCGACATCTCCATGAATCATGTAGGTATTTTTCTTATCTTTCTAACAAAACCAAGATCACTTCATTTCGACGAGCGTACCTCAAAATATGACGTTTCGGACCCTTGATTATCGGCAGTAGGCGCGTGACTTCAATCTTCAGTGTTTTTGCTTTTGCAGCATTCGTACTTTTGTTTTTATTCACGCTTGTCTTCTCTTTCTTCTATTACAATTACTGAAGCTTTTGTGTTCTTCAATTACAGTACTTGATGCTTCAGGACTTTATAGAAAATGGTACCTTATTTTCTGGTCAAGCTTGGACTTTGAATATCGTAATACATCATTCAAAAATACTTCTCCAGCCTTCATAATGTTCTGTATTCTGAATAGACGCTTGATTAGTTTCACTGGACGCCTCTTAAATTAGCTAAGGTGCGTGCTTATCCGCTGGGCACATTCACAAGGGTGTCAAACTAGTAGAATTCTGAACAGTTAGCGTGTTATGCTTCTTTGATCCTGTTAATGGCCGAATTAGGATTTGATGTGTCAATGAAACTAGTAGATATGGATATTAGCTTTAAAGAGGCACCAGATTCATCCAATTCGGACACCTATAGCTCAATATATGGCCATCAGACGCTATAAAGGTATGACTGTCAAAAATAATATCACTTCAAAAAATTACGGATGCAATTTGACAAAGATAGAGATCGATTTCACTCTTGGCGTCTTCATGAGAGTTGCAGTTATTTCTATGCTTTCCAACGATACCAAGATCGATGCTTTTGAACACCTAAAGCTCCAGAAATTGTCAGCAGACGCTTGCATGTTCTGATTGTCATGAACAACATCACATCTCAAGCTTGAAGATGGAATTTCACACAGATCGGGATTGGTTCAGATCTCGACATCTCCACGAATCATGTAGGTATTTTTCTTATCTTTCTAACAAAACCAAGATCACTTCATTTCGACGAGCGTACCTCAAAATACGACGTTTCGGACCCTTGATTATTGACAGTAGGCGCGTGACCTCAATCTTCTGTGTTTTTGCTTTTGCAGCATTCGTACTTTTGTTTTTATTCACGCTTGTCTTCTCTTTCTTCTATTAGAATTACTGAAGCTTTTGTGTTCTTCAATTACAGTACTTGATGCTTCAGGACTTTATAGAAAATGGTACCTTATTTTCGAGTCAGGCGTGGACGTTGAATATCTTAATACTTCATTCAAAAATACTTCTCCAGCCTTCATAATGTTTTGTATTCTGAATAGCCGCTTGATTAGTTTCACTGGACGTGTGACACCCATTACCCCGCATATAATAAAACACGAATAAAATCATACATGTCTTTTAAAAAAAAAATAACAATTAAAATAAAAACATATCCTCAAGTGTAATGTGCATCACATCATCTATAACGTAAAACATAGGAATCTGAAATAATCAAAATCCTTTAAAAACCAACTGCGGAAAACATAAATAATAAACATAACCCAAGTCCTGATGTCACATATCAGAGCTGGTATACATATACCGATAATACATCGGAATAAACCGAATAACATAAATCCTAAATCCTAACTACTGAGAGAGATCTCCTCGGGATCACTCCTCGTCAACATGCTCACCCTCCTCTGCATATACCACAACATATGCACAAGAATAACAAAGAGAGGGGTAAGAAACACAATCATGAATATATGTAAACGGAATGGAATAGTAATTAAGATGGCATAAGACATACATCAATCAACACAGATATAATCAATATATATCAAGGATGCATGTCAATGCGAATGCAACATCACTACTCCGTGTGCATGTGGCCAACAACTCTAACTCTGGAAAGACGATTAGGAGTACATGTCCGGTTATCAACGTGGATGATATGCCAGACCATGGGCCATCCCCGAACACTCTCACTAATCCTGATAACGTATAGTGGCTAGTCAGGGTACTCAAGCTTATTCTTTAGGTCACTCCGACAATAGGTCGCTAGCCCATGTCACCTGGAACTTCCATACCCAACGTACCCGCAAGGCCGGGATAACATAAATAATAAATATAACCCAAGTCCCGATGTCACATATCAGAGCTGGTATACATATACCGATAATACATCGGAATAAACCGAATAACATAAATCATAAATCCTAACTACTGAGAGAGATCTCCTCGGGATCACTCCTCGTCAACATGCTCACCCTCCTCTGCATATACCACAACATATGCACAAGAATAACAAAGAGAGGGGTAAGAAACACAATCATAAATATATGTAAATGGAATGGAATAGTAATTAAGATGGCATACAACATACATCAATCAACACAGATATAATCAATATATATCAAGGATGCATGTTAATGCGAATGCAACATCACTACTCCGTGTGCATGTGGCCAACAACTCTAACTCTGGAAAGACGATTAGGAGTACATGTCCGGTTATCAACGTGGATGATATGCCAGACCATGGGCCATCCCCGAACACTCTCACTAATCCTGATAAAGTATAGTGGCTAGTCAGGGTACTCAAGCTTATTCTTTAGGTCACTCCGATAATAGGTAGCTAGCCCATGTCACCTGGAACTTCCATACCCAACGTACCCGCAAGGCCGGGATAACACCCATCGTGGCCTCCACTATCGCGATTCATCGTTTGCTTTCCACCCAACATATCAACGTCAACATATGATGCATGCTATGCTCAACAACATGCAAACACATGTCCAACCATCCACCATCATAATCAATCACATTGATTATCAACAATGACCATCAACGATGATCATCAATCAACTAGGCGCTAGCCATCGTTATTGCCTTTATCAACATTGCCGATATTATCATCATAATCAATCACATTGATTATCAACAATGACCATCAACGATGATCATCAAACAATTAGGCGCTAACCATCATTATTGCCTTTATCAACATTGCCAATATTATCATATCGTCATTATTAATATTAACATTCTTTTCTATACTATCAACCTTGAATTGTGATCTCACAGTCATTTTTCCATTACCCTATTTATTTCTTCTTCACAACAGAATCTGGGTGAGAAACCCAGATTCACTAGGCGAATCGTGGCTCGCGAGGCGAGCCCGAGAGCTCCTAAACAGGTTCCCAGATTCGCTAGGCGAATCCTGGCTCGCGAGGCGAGCCCGAGAGCCCCAATATTTGGTTCTCTCATTCGCCTCACGGATTACAATCCGCTAGGCGAATCACGTCAGACCACGAATGGTCTCTCTGTTTCGCCTCGCGAATGGATATTCGCCAGGCGAATCATGACAGATGTGGGAATCTTAAGAATTTCTCTAAGTTATCCCTATGCCTATCATCCCATCTCTCAAGAATCATCCCTATGGGTTTCCAAAACTAATCCAATATTATCAATCTCACCTCTCATAACAACTCATTCATTATGGGGTGCCAAACGTCCCTAAGCTATGTTCTTTCACTAATCCTATTTTCTTCATCGTAACGCACATCATCATCAAGTCATCATTATCATTGCACCTCATAAAATCTCATCAATGCATATCGTATCTATATTCATACTATTCATTGCACATCATAATATTTGAATCATATCATCAAGACAAACACCCATAATCATAATCATAGAACCATAAACATGTATATTTATACAATATTCACATAGGCATATACATAACATACACATAATTACACTCATAGCATATATATAGGCATTTACAATGCATAAAGACAAACATATAGGGGTCATGGGTTAACCCCTTCATCTTAACCTATCCCAAAACCCACATACTCATGATCTATTTCTTCCCCCCATACCTGGTATGACGATCACAATGCACAAAGGAAGGAAAAAGGTCCGGAAAAGGTTGCGTCTACACGAATGCTCGACCTTACGACGCTTGACTTCACGATCACAGACCCAAAAGGTTCAAGAGCAGCAACTAGGAAGAGGGCTTGCGATGGCAGTGATGCTCTTCAAGCGAAGGAGATGAAGAACGATGAACAATGGTGCAATCTCCTTCAAGGATCCTTGGAAAGGGTTTAGAAATCCTTGTTTGGAGAGGAAGAGGCAGTTTCTAAGAGTAATTCGACTTAGAAAATAGGTTTAGGTCTAGTCTTATGGTATAAATATGAGTTAGGGTCATTATGGGCTGATTAGAAGCCCAAAAACGCGATTCTGGTGTGCGCAGATTCGTGAGGCGAGTAGCCTTTCGCGAGGCGAACCAGAGAGCTGCAATAATCTGGCTGTCAGGTTCGCGAGGCGAATGTATCCTCGCGACGCGAAACTTTAGAAGCCGAATTTGGCCTTAACACCTAAAATAAGACTTGTAGAGAATTCTCTAAGCTTTCCAACGCATCCAAGATCACCTCAATCGGATGTCTAGAACTCAAGATATGAACAAAACCGTAAAACATGTTTCTTGGACTTGAATGCATTGACCATTCCTTAAGGCTAAACTACCCTAACTATGAACTTGGACATCAAGAACAATCACAAACAACATATATACAACATATACAAGCAAATATTAACACATATAAGCATAGTGTAAAAAAAATAGGGTGTTACAATTCCACCCCCTATAAAAATTTCGTCCTCGAAATTTCTACTCACCTTGAGTATATGCGGATATGACTCCTTCATCTTGCTCTCCAACTCCCAAATAACACTTTCTTCTGTAGCTCCACTCCAAACGACCTTGACCAAGGGAATTTCCTTCCCTCTCAGCTGCTTGACCCTTCGATCTTCAACCCGAAGCGGTAACACCTCGAAAGTCAAGTTATCCTTTAGTGGAATGATATCAGGTACTATCACATGGCTTGGATCATGGACATACTTTCGAAGTTGAGACACATGAAACACATTGTGAAGATTTGACAAGAACGGGGGTAAAGCTATCTGGTAGGCGAATTCACCGACTCTTTTTAGAATTTGGTAAGGGCCAATGAATCTAGGAGTAAGTTTCCTCGCTTTCATTACTCTGCCAACCCCAGTTGTTGGAGTAACTCGCAAGAACACATGATCCCCCTACTGGAATTCGAGAGTTTTTCTTCTCTTATCATGGTAACTCTTTTGCCTACTCTGTGCCACTCTCATCTTTTCTTGTATCATCCTCACTTTCTCTGTAGTTTCTTGCACTACCTCAGGTCCTAACACAACATTCTCTTCAGGCTCATTCCAACACAAAGGTGTCCTACACCTCCTACCATACAAAGCCTCATAAGGTGTCATCCCAATACTGGAATGGAAGCTATTGTTGTAGGTAAACTCTATAAGGGGTAAAAACTTATCCCAACTACCAGACTGCTCTAGCACACACGCCCTCAACAAGTCCTCTAAGGATTGGATTGTTCTCTCAGACTGACCATCGGTCTGTGGGTGATAAGCTGAACTCAATCTAAGCTTAGTTCCTAAGGCCTCATGCAAACTATTCCAAAATCTAGAGGTAAATCTAGGATCTCTGTCTGAAACTATGCTAGACGGTACCCCATGCAATCTAACTATTTCTCTGATATACAACCCAGTCAACTTCTCTAATGGATATTCCATGTTCATAGGGATGAAATGGGCAGATTTGGTTAACCTATCCACAACAACCCATATGGCATCACAACCAGCTGAAGTCCTAGGGAGTCCAGACACAAAATCCATAGAGATACTATCCCACTTCCACTCAGGAATACTCAAAGGTTGCAACTTACCCGAAGGTTTCTGGTGCTCTATCTTAGCCTTCTGGCACACTAAGCAAGCATACACAAACTCAGCCACATCCTTTTTCATCCTAGGCCATCAAAACATCCGTTTCAGATCCTGATACATCTTTGTGGCTCCTGGGTGAACACTCAAACCACTCCTATGTCCTTCCTCAAGGATCAACTTCCTGAGCTCTGGAACATCAGGTATACAAACCCTATCTTGGAACCTCAAAATTCCATCAGTCCCTTCCTTAAAACTAAGGTTTCTACCTTGAGCAATCAACTCTCTCTGGTCTAAAAGGTATACATCTATCTTTTGCCCTTCTCTAATATGATCCATCAAACTTCTAGTAATTTTCAACATTCCTAGTCTAATGCTCTTAGGGGTAACTTCCCAAGCTAAACTCAAATCCCTAAACTCCTCTATCAAATCCATCTCTCTAACCATCAAGGCTGAAATATGTAAGGTTTTTCTACTCAAAGCATCAGCCACTACATTGGCCTTACCTGGGTGGTAACTCAACTCAAACTCATAATCTTTAAGAAATTCCATCCACCTACGCTGTCTCATATTCAGCTCCTTTTGGTCAAATAGGTATTTCAAACTCTTATGATCACTAAAGACCTCAAATCTAGCTCCATAAAGATAATGCCTCCAAATCTTCAATGCAAACACTACGGCTCCTAGCTCCAAGTCATGGGTAGGATAATTCTTCTCATGGGTCTTAAGCTGCCTAGAAGCATAAGCTACTACCTGACTATTCTGCATCAACACACCACCTAAACCTTGCTCGGAAGCATCACAGTACACCACAAAAGGTTCACTAGGATTGGGCAACACTAACACAGGTGCAGAGGTCAACCTATGCTTAAACTCTTGAAAACTTTCCTCACACTTAGAATCCCACACAAAGATCTGACCTTTCTTAGTAAGGCGGGTCATAGGCAAAGCTATCTTAGAGAATCCTTCTATAAACCTCCTATAGTACCTGGCTAAACCCAAGAAACTCCTAACCTCAGTCACTGACTTAGGTGCTTCCCATTGGAGCACGGTTTCTACCTTAGATGGGTCTACGGCTATTCCTCCTTTAGAGATGATGTGTCCTAAGAAACTCACCTCTTCTAACCCAAACTCACACTTGGACAACTTGGCATACAACTGTTTTTCCTTAAGGGTTTCTAAGACTATCCTCAAGTGTTCCTCATGTTCCTCCCTAGTCTTAGAGTATACTAGGATATCATCTATGAAAACAACTACAAACCTATCCATGTATGGATGAAAGATCCTGTTCATGTAGTCCATGAACACAGCAGGGGCATTAGTCACACCAAAAGGCATGACTAGGTACTCATAATGGCCATAGCGTGTTCTGAACGCAGTCTTCGGAATGTCCTCAGACTTGACCCGAATTTGATGGTAACCTGATCTCAAATCTATCTTAGAAAACACACAGGCTCCTACCAGCTGGTCCATAAGGTCATCTATCCTAGGAAGAGGGTACCTATTCTTAACGGTCACCTTGTTGAGTTGTCGATAATCGACACACAACCTCATGCTGCCATCTTTCTTCTTCACCAACAACACCGGTGCTCCCCACGGAGACACACTAGGCCTAACAAACTGCTTCTGGAGCAATTCCTCTAACTGTTTCTTCAACTCAGCTAGCTCTAGAGGAGACATCCTATAAGGTGCTATGGATATAGGTCTTGTACCTGGCACTAAGTCTATGCTAAACTCAACCTCTCTCTCAGGTGGCAAACTATAAATGTCCTCTGGAAAAACCTTTGGGAACTCTCCCACAACTGGCACATCCTTAACCTCAGCCTTTCTCTCTACTTCCATGGAAGATAAGATCATGTATACTTGGGCTTCTTCTCTAATAGAAGCCTTGACTTGGTTGGCAGTCAGAAAACTCGGATCCTTAGGATTGACAGTAGTTCCAAAAACAACAGTTTTATCAAAGCAATTTAAAAGGACATGATTGGCAGATAACCAGTCCATACCAAGAATAACATCAAGTTGTTTAAGAGGTAAGCATATAAGATCAACTATGAAATTTCTATCATCAATGACAATGGAACAACCTTTACAAATATGTGAGGTAACAACAGGCTTATTGGTAGGGGTAGCAACAACTAGATCATATTCAAGTTGGGCAACAGGTAATCTAAGGTACTCAACACAATCATGTGATATGAAAGAATGCGACGCACCCGAATCAAACAACACTATTAAAGGAGTCCCTTTGATGAGGCACTTACCTTGAATCAAGTCTTCGGATTCTGAGGCTTCAGCTCCACTGAGAGTGAAGACTCTCCCACTTGTCCTCAGTCGATTGGCTTGAGAACTCTTGCTGGCACTCTGTGGCTCCATCTTTTCCCCACTACAATCCTTACTGATGTGACCAGGCTTCCCACACTTGAAGCAGATGATGTCTGTCTCCTTGCAATCCCGAGTAAAGTGCTCCTTACCACACTTACCACACCTGATTGGCCTAGAAGAGGCAATTCCTCCGCCACTAACTGGTCCCGAAGTATACTGCGGTTTCTTGCCGGCGTGCTTGAACCCACGGCTAACTGGTGCCAACTGCTGCTTCCCTTTATCCTGCTGGGTCATCCTCTTACTCCCCTGAGGACCAGAATTCTTGAACTGGGCAACTCTGGACTTGTAGTCTTCCTCAAAGATTCTGCATTTGTTCACCAAGGTGCGGAAAACACAGATTTCTTGGTAGCTGATGGCTTGCTTAATCTCTGGACGCAAACCATTCTCAAACTTCACACACTTGGAGCGATCATCATTACAATACTGGTAGAGTGGATAGTGACGTGACAGCTCCTCAAACTTAGCGGCATATTCCCCAACGGACATGCTTCCCTGAGTCAAAGCTAGAAACTCCATCTCCTTCTTGTCGCGTATATCAGCAGGAAAATACTTCCCCAAGAATCTCTCCTTGAAGGCATCCCAAGTAACAGCGGCGTCCTCAGCTTCCAAACGTTGGTGGCAATTCTCCCACCAATGTTCAGCTTCTTCTACTAACATGAAGGTAGCAAAGTAACCTTCTGTGCATCGGTGCATGCCATGGCCCGAAAGATCTTTTCAAGTTCCCGGATCCATGTCTGAGCACCTTCAGGGTCATAAGCTCCCTTGAAGGATGGCGGATTATTCCTCTGGAACTTATCCAAACCCTAAAATTCAGCAGGTCCACCTTCGTTGTGATTCTGATTCTGCCCTATGGCATTAGCTAATGCTTCCAGGGCATCAGCAATCGCACGATCATTTCTACCTGCCATAACTTCCCGCATCGTTCAAGCACACTGCTCAATATCGAAAGTCAAGTAACACAAAACTAAACACTTAATACTCTATACCATCATCACAGACAATCATATAAGAGTACACAGAAGAGAACACAATAGACATATACCCCGGCCTGTAGGACAGACCGGCTCTGATACCACTAAATGTGACACCCATTACCCCGCATATAATAAAACACGAATAAAATCATACATGTCTTTTAAAAAAAAAATAACAATTAAAATAAAAACATATCCTCAACGGTAATGTGCATCACATCATCTATAACGTAAAACATAGGAATCTGAAATAATCAAATTCCTTTAAAAACCAACTGCGGAAAACATAAATAATAAACATAACCCAAGTCCCGATGTCACATATCAGAGCTGGTATACATATACCGATAATACATCGGAATAAACCGAATAACATAAATCATAAATCCTAACTACTGAGAGAGATCTCCTCGGGATCACTCCTCGTCAACATGCTCACCCTCCTCTGCATATACCACAACATATGCACAAGAATAACAAAGAGAGGGGTAAGAAACACAATCATGAATATATGTAAACGGAATGGAATAGTAATTAAGATGGCATACAACATACATCAATCAACACAGATATAATCAATATATATCAAGGATGCATGTCAATGCGAATGCAACATCACTACTCCGTGTGCATGTGGCCAACAACTCTAACTCTGGAAAGACGATTAGGAGTACATGTCCGGTTATCAACGTGGATGATATGCCAGACCATGGGCCATCTCCGTACACTCTCACTAATCCTAATAACGTATAGTGGCTAGTCAGGGTACTCAAGCTTATTCTTTAGGTCACTCCGACAATAGGTAGCTAGCCCATGTCACCTGGAACTTCCATACCCAACGTACCCGCAAGGCCGGGATAACACCCATCGTGGCCTCCACTATCGCGATTCATCGTTTGCTTTCCACCCAACATATCAACATCAACGTATGATGCATGCTATGCTCAACAACATGCAAACACATGTCCAACCATCCACCATCATAATAAATCACATTGATTATCAACAATGACCATCAACGATGATCATCAATCAACTAGGTGCTAACCATCGTTATTGCCTTTATCAACATTGCCAATATTATCATCATAATCAATCACATTGATTATCAACAATGACCATCAACGATGATCATCAAACAATTAGGCGCTAACCATCATTATTGCCTTTATCAACATTGCCAATATTATCATATCGTCATTATTAATATTAACGTTCTTTTCTATACTATCAACCTTGAATTGTGATCTCACAGTCATTTTTCCATTACCCTACTTATTTCTTCTTCACAACAGAATCTGGGTGAGAAACCCAAATTCACTAGGCGAATCGTGGCTCGCGAGGCGAGCCCGAGAGCTCCTAAACCAGTTCACACATTCGCTAGGCGAATCGTGGCTCGCGAGGCGAGCCCGAGAGCTCCTAAACAGGTTCCCAGATTCGCTAGGCGAATCCTGGCTCGCGAGGCGAGCCCGAGAGCCCCAATATTTGGTTCTCTCATTCGCCTCGCGGATTACAATCCGCTAGGCGAATCACGTCAGACCACGAATGGTCTCTCTGTCTCGCCTCGCGAATGGATATTCGCCAGGCGAATCATGACAGATGTGGGAATCTTAAGAATTTCTCTAAGTTATCCCTATGCCTATCATCCCATCTCTTAAGAATCATCCCTATGGGTTTCCAAAACTAATCCAATATTATCAATCTCACCTCTCATAACAACTCATTCATTATGGGGTGCCAAACGTCCCTAAGCTATGTTCTTTCACTAATCCTATTTTCTTCATCGTAACGCACATCATCATCAAGTCATCATTATCATTGCACCTCATAAAATCTCATCAATGCATATCGTATCTATATTCATACTATTCATTGCACATCATAATATTTGAATCATATCATCAAGACAAACACCCATAATCATAATCATAGAACCATAAACATGTATATTTATACAATATTCACATAGGCATATACATAACATACACATAATTACACTCATAGCATATACATAGGCATTTACAATGCATAAAGACAAACATATAGGGGTCATGGGTTAACCCCTTCATCTTAACCTATCCCAAAACCCACATACTCATGATCTATTTCTTCCCCCCATACCTGGTATGACGATCACAATGCACAAAGGAAGGAAAAAGGTCCGGAAAAGGTTGCGTCTACACGAATGCTCGATCTTACGACGCTTGACTTCACGATCACAGACCCAAAAGGTTCAAGAGCAGCAACTAGGAAGAGGGCTTGCGATGGCAGTGATGCTCTTCAAGCGAAGGAGACGAAGAACGATGAACAATGGTGCAATCTCCTTCAAGGATCCTTGGAAAGGGTTTAGAAATCCTTGTTTGGAGAGGAAGAGGCAGTTTCTAAGAGTAATTCGACTTAGAAAATAGGTTTAGGTCGAGTCTTATGGTATAAATATGAGTTAGGGTCATTATGGGCTGATTAGAAGTCCAAAAACGCGATTCTGGTGCGCGCAGATTCGCGAGGCGAACCAGAGAGCTGCAATAATCTGGCTGTCAGGTTCGCGAGGCGAATGTATCCTCGCGACGCGAAACTTTAGAAGCCGAATTTGGCCTTAACACCTGAAATAAGACTTGTAGATAATTCTCTAAGATTTCCAATGCATCCAAGATCACCTCAATCGGATGTCTAGAACTCAAGATATGAACAAAACCGTAAAACATGTTTCTTGGACTTGAATGCATTGACCATTCCTTAAGGCTAAACTACCCTAACTATGAACTTGGACATCAAGAACAATCACAAACAACATATATACAACATATACAAGCAAATATTAACACATATAAGCATAGTGTAAAAAAAACAGGGTGTTACAGGACGCCTCTTAAATTAGCTAAGGTGCGTGCTTATCCGCTGGGCACATTCACAAGGGTGTCAAACTAGTAGAATTCTGAACAGTTAGCGTGTTATGCTTCTTTGATCCTGTTAATGGCCGAATTAGGATTCGATGTCTCAATGAAACTTGTAGATATGGATATTAGCTTTAAAGAGGCACCAGATTCATCAATTTTAGACACCTATAGCTCAATATATGGCCATCAGACGCTACAATGGTATGACTGTCAAGAACAATATCACGTCAAAAACTTACGGATTCAGTTTGACAAAGATAGAGATCGATTTCACTCTTGGCGTCTTCATGAGAGTTGTAGTTATTTCTATGCTTTCCAACGATACCAAGATCGATGCTTTTGAACACCTAAAGCTCCAGAAATTGTCAGCAGACGCTTACATGTTCTGATTGTCATGAACAACATCACATCTCAAGCTTGAAGATGGAATTTCACACAGATCGGGATTTGTTCAGATCTCGACTTCTCCAAGAATCATGTAGGTATTTTTCTTATCTTTCTAACAAAACCAAGATCACTTCATTTCGACGAGCGTACCTCAAAATACGACGTTTCGGACCCTTGATTATCGGCAGTAGGCGCTTGACTTCAATCTTCAGTGTATTTGCTTTTGCAGCATTTGTACTTTTGTTTTTATTCACGCTTGTCTTCTCTTTCTTCTATTACAATTACTGAAGCTTTTGTGTTCTACAATTACAGTACTTGATGCTTCAGGACTTTATAGAAAATGGTACCTTATTTTCTGGTCAAGCTTGGACTTTGAATATCTTAATACTTCATTCAAAAATACTTCTCCAGCCTTCATAATGTTTTGTATTCTGAATAGACGCTTGATTAGTTTCACTGGACGCCTCTTAAATTAGCTAAGCTGCGTGCTTATCCGTTGGGCACATTCACAAGGGTGTCAAACTAGTAGAATTCTGAACAGTTAGCGTGTTATGCTTCTTTGATCCTGTTAATGGCCGAATTAGGATTCGATGTCTCAACGAAACTTGTATATATGGATATTAGCATTAAAGAGACACCAGATTCATCCAATTCGGACACCTATAGCTCAATCTATGGCAATCAGACGCTACAAAGTTATGACTGTCAATAACAATATCACGTCAAAAACTTACAGATGCAATTTGACAAAGATAGAGATCGATTTCATTCTTGGCGTCTTCATGAGAGTTGTATTTATTTCTATGCTTTCCAACGATACCAAGATCGATGCTTTTGAACACCTAAAGCTCCAGAAATTGTCAGCAGATGCTTGCATGTTCTGATTGTCATGAACAGTATCACATCTCAATCTTGAAGCTGGAATATCACTCAGATCGGGATTGGTTCAGATCTCGACTTTTCCAAGAATCATGTAGGTATTTTTCTTATCTTTCTAACAAAACCAAGATCACTTCATTTCGACGAGCATACCTCAAAATACGACGTTTCGGACCCTTGATTATCGGCAATAGGCGCTTAACTGCAATCTTCAGTGTTTTTGCTTTTGCCGCATTTGTACTTTTGTTTTTATTCGCGCTTGTCTTCTCTTTCTTCTATTACAATTACTGAAGCTTTTGTGTTCTTCAATTACAGTACTTGATGCTTCAGGACTTTATAGAAAATGGTACCTTATTTTCTGGTCAAGCTTGGACTTTGAATAACTTAATATTTCATTCAAAAATACTTCTCCCGCCTTCATGATGTTCTGTATTCTGAATAGAAGCTTGATTAGTTTCACTGGACGCCTCTTAAATTTGCTAAGGTGCATGCTTATCCGCTGGGCACATTCACAAGGCTGTCAAACTAGTAGAATTCTGAACAGTTAGCGTGTTATGCTTCTTTGATCCTCTTAATGGCCGAATTAGGATTCGATGTCTTAATGAAAATTGTAGATATGGATATTGGCTTTAAAGAGACACCAGAGTCATCCAATTCGGACACCTATAGCTCAAGATATGGCCATCAGACTCTACAAAGTTATGACTGTCAAAAATAATATCACTTCAAAAAATTATGGATGCAATTTTACAAAGATAGAGATCGATTTAACTCTTGGCGTCTTCATGAGAGTTGTAGTTATTTCTATGCTTTCCAACGATACCAAGATCGATGCTTTTGAACGCCTAAAGCTCCAGAAATTGTCAGCAGACACTTGCATGTTCTCATTGTCATGAACAGTATCACATCTCAAGCTTGAAGATGGAATTTCACATAGATCGGGATTGGTTCAGATCTCGACTTCTCCAAGAATCATGTAGTTATTTTTCTTATCTTTCTAACAAAACCAAGATCACTTCATTTCGACGAGCGTACCTCAAAATACGACATTTCGGACCCTTGATTATCGGCAGTAGGCGGTTGACTTCAATCTTCAGTGTTTTTGCTTTTGCAGCATTTGTACTTTTGTTTTTATTCACGCTTATCTTCTCTTTCTTCTATTAAAATTACTGAAGCTTTTGTGTTCTTCAATTGCAGTACTTGATGCTTCAGGACTTTATAGAAAATGGTACCTTATTTTCTGGTCAAGCTTGGACGTTGAATATCTTAATACTTCATTCAAAAATACTTCTCCAGCCATCATAATGTTTTGTATTCTGAATAGATGCTTGATTAGTTTTACTGGACGCCTCTTAAATTAGCTAAGGTGCGTGCTTATCCGCTGGGCACATTCACAAGGGTGTCAAACTAGTAGAATTCTGAACAGTTAGCGTGTTATGCTTCTTTGATCCTGTTAATGGCCGAATTAGGATTCGATGTCTCTATGAAACTTGTATATATGGATATTAGCTTTAAATAGGCACCAGATTCATCCAATTCGGACACCTATAGCTCAATATATGGCCATCAGACGCTACAAAGATATTATTGTCAAGAACAATATCACGTCAAAAACTTACGGATTTAATTTGACAAAGATAGAGATCGATTTCACTCTTGGCGTCTTCATGAGAGTTGTAGTTATTTCTATGCCTTCCAACAATACCAAGATTGATGCTCTTGAACACCTAAAGCTCCAGAAATTGTCAGCAGACGCTTGCATGTTCTGATTGTCATGAACAACATCACATCTCAAGCTTGAAGATGGAATTTCACACAGATCGGGATTGGTTCAGATCTCGACTTCTCCAAGAATCATGTAGGTATTTTTCTTATCTTTCTAACAAAACCAAGATCACTTCATTTCGACGAGCGTACCTCAAAATACGACATTCCGGACCCTTGATTACCCGCAGTAGGCGCTAGACTTCAGTTTTCCGTGTTTTTGCTTTTGCAACATTTTTACTTTTGTTTTTATTCATGCTTGTCTTCTCTTTCCTCTATTAGAATTACTGAAGCTTTTGTGTTCTTCAATTACAGTACCTGATGCTTCAATACTTTATAGAAAATGGTACCTGATTTTCTGGTCAAGCTTGGACTTTGAATATTTTAATACTTCATTCAAAATTACTTCTCCAGGCTTCATAATGTTTTGTATTCTGAATAGACGCTTGATTAGTTTCACTGGACGCCTCTTAAATTTGCTAAGGTGCGTGCTTATCCGCTGGGCACATTCACAAGGCTGTCAAACTAGTAGAATTCAGAACAGTTAGTGAGTTATGCTTCTTTGATCATCTTAATGGCCGAATTATGATTCGATGTCTCAATGAAACTTGTAGATATGGATATTAGCTTTAAATAGGCACCAGATTCATCCAATTCGGACACCTATAGCTCAATATATGGCCATCAGACGCTACAAAGATATGACTGTCAAGAACAATATCACGTCAAAAACTTACGGATGCAATTTGACAAAGATAGAGAACGATTTCACTCTTGGCATCTTCATGAGAGTTGTAGTTATTTCTATGCTTTCCAACGATATGAAGATCGATGCTCTTGAACACCTAAAGCTCGAGAAATTGTCAGCAGATGCTTGCATGTTCTGATTGTCATGAACAACATCACATCTCAAGCTCGAAGATGGAATTTCACCCCGATCGGGATTGGTTCAGATCTCGACTTCTCCAAGAATCATGTAGTTATTTTTATTATCTTTCTAACAAAACCAAGATCACTTCATTTCGACGAGCGTACCTCAAAATATGACATTCCGGACCCTTGATTATCCGCAGTAGGCGCTTGACTTCAGTCTTCCATGTTTTTGCTTTTGCAGCATTTTTACTTTTGTTTTTATTCATGCTTGTCTTCTCTTTCCTCTATTAGAATTACTGAAGCTTTTGTGTTCTTCAATTACAGTACCTGATGCTTCAGGACTTTATAGAAAATGGTACCTTATTTTCTGGTCAAGCTTGGACTTTGAATATCTTAATACTTCATTCAAAATTACTTCTCCAGCCTTCATAATGTTTTGTATTCTGAATAGACGCTTGATTAGTTTCACTGGACGCCTCTTAAATTTGCTAAGGTGCGTGCTTATCCGCTGGGCACATTCACAAGGCTGTCAAACTAGTAGAATTCTGAACAGTTAGCGTGTTATACTTCTTTGATCCTCTTAATGGTCGAATTAGGATTCGATGTCTCAATGAAACTTGTAGATATGGATATTAGCTTTAAAGAAGCACCGGATTCATCCAATTCGAACACCTATAGCTCAATATATGGCCATCAGAGGCTACAAAGATACGACTGTCAAGAACAATATCACTTCAAAAAATTACGGATGCAATTTGACAAAGATAGAGATCGATTTCACTCTTGGCAACTTCATGAGAGTTGCAGTTATTTCTATGCTTTCCAACGATACCAAGATCGATGCTTTTAAGCACCTAAAGCTCCAGAAATTGTCAGCAGACGCTTGCGTGTTCTGATTGTGATGAACAGTGTTACATCTCAAGCTTGAAGATGGAATTTCACTCAGACCGGGATTGGTTCAGATCTCGACTTCTCCAAGAAACATGTAGGTATTTTTCTTATCTTTCTATCAAAACCAAGAGCACTTCATTTCGACGAGCGTACCTCAAAATACGACGTTTTGGACCCTTGATTATCGGCAGTAGGAGCTTGACTTCAATCTTCGGTGTTTTTGCTTTTGCAGCATTTGTACTTTTGTTTTTATTCACGCTTGTCTTCTCTTTCTTCTATTAGAATTACTGAACCTTTTGTGTTCTTCATTTACAGTGCTTGATGCTTCAGGACTTTATAGAAAATGGTACCTTATTTTCTGGTCAAGCTTGGACTTTGAATATCTTAATACTTCATTCAAAATTACTTCTCCAGCCTTCATAATGTTTTGTATTCTGAATACATGCTTGATTAGTTTCACTGGACGCCTCTTAAATTTGCTAAGGTGCGTGTTTTTCCACTGCGCACTTTCACAAGGCTGTCAAACTAGCTGAATTCTGAATAGTTAGCGTGTTATGCTTCTTTGATCATCTTAATGGCCGAATTAGGATTCGATGTCTCAATGAAACTTGTAGATATGAATATTAGCTTTAAATAGGCACCAGATTCATCCAATTCGGACACCTATATCTCAATATATGGCCATCAGACGCTACAAAGATATGACTGTCAAGAACAATATCACGTCAAAAACTTACGGATACAATTTGACAAAGATAGAGATTGATTTCACTCTTGGCGTCTTCATGAGAGTTGTAGTTATTTCTATGCTTTCCAACGATACCAAGATCGATGCTTTTGAACACCTAATGCTCCAGAAATTGTCAGCAGACGCTTGCATGTTCTGATTGTCATGAACATCATCACATCTCAAGCTTGAAGATGGAATTTCAGATAGATCGGGATTGGTTCAGATGTCGACTTCTCCATGAATCATGTAGGCATTTTTCTTATCTTTCTATCAAAACCAAGATCACTTGATTTCGACGAGCGTAGGCGCTTGACTTCAATCTTCAGTGTTTTTACTTTTGCAGCATTTGTACTTTTTTTTTATTCACGCTTGTCTTCTCTTTCCTCTATTAGAATTACTGAAGCCTTTGTGTTCTTCAATTACAGTACCTGATGCTTCAGGACTTTATAGAAAATGGTATCTTATTTTCTGGTCAAGCTTGGACTTTGAATATCTTAATACTTCATTCAAAATTACATCTCCAGCCTTCATAATGTTTTGTATTCTGAATAGACGCTTGATTAGTTTCACTGGACGCCTCTTAAATTTGCTAAGGTGCGTGCTTATCCGCTGGGCACATTCACAAGGCTGTCAAACTAGTAGAATTCTGAACAGTTAGCGTGTTATACTTCTTTGATCCTCTTAATGGCCGAATTAGGATTTGATGTCTCGATGAAACTTGTAGATATGGATATTAGCTTTAAAGAGGCAGCAGATTCATCCAATTCGGACACCTATAGCTCAATATACGGGCATCAGACTCTACAAACGTATGACTGTCAAGAACAATATCACTTCAAAAAATTACGGATGCAATTTGACAAAGATAGAGATCGATTTCACACTTGGCATCTTCATGAGAGTTGCAGTTATTTCTATGCTTTCCAACGATACCAAGATCGATGCTTTTGAACACCTAAAGCTCCAGAAATTGTCAGCAGACGCTTGCATGTTCTGATTGTCATGAACAGTATCACATCTCAAGCTTGAAGATGGAATTTCACTCAGATCTGGATTGGTTCAGATCTCGACTTCTCCAAGAAACATGTAGGTATTTTTCTTATCTTTCTATCAAAACCAAGATCACTTCATTTCGACGAGCGTACCTCAAAATACAACGTTTCGGACCCTTGATTATCGGCAGTAGCAGCTTGACTTCAATCTTCGGTGTTTTTGCTTTTGCAGCATTTGTACTTTTGTTTTTATTCACGCTTGTCTTCTCTTTCTTCTATTAGAATTACTGAAGCTTTTGTGTTCTACAATTACAGTACTTGATGCTTCAGGACTGTATAGAAAATGTTACCTTATTTTCTGGTCAAGCTTGGACTTTGAATATCTTAATACTTCATTCAAAATTACTTCTCCAGCCTTCTTAATGTTTTGTATTCTGAATAGACGCTTGATTAGTTTCACTGGACGCCTCTTAAATTTGCTAAGGTGCGTGCTTATCCGCTGGGTACATTCACAAGGCTGTCAAACTAGTAGAATTCTGAACAGTTAGCGTGTTATGCTTCTTTGATCCTCTGAATGGCCGAATTAGGATTCGATTTCTTAATGAAACTTGTAGATATGGATATTCGCTTTAAAGAGGCACCAGATTCATCCAATTCGGACACCTATATCTTAATATATGGCCATCAGACGCTATAAAGATATGACTGTCAACAACAATATCACGTCAAAAACTTACGGATACAATTTGACAAAGATAGAGATTGATTTCACTCTTGGCATCTTCATGAGAGTTGTAGTTATTTCTATGCTTTCCAACGATACCAAGATCGATGCTTTTGAACACCTAATGCTCCAGAAATTGTCAGCAGACGCTTGCATGTTCTGATTGTCATGAACATCATCACATCTCAAGCTTGAAGATGGAATTTCAGATAGATCGGGATTGGTTCAGATGTCGACTTCTCCATGAATCATGTAGGCATTTTTCTTATCTTTCTATCAAAACCAAGATCACTTGATTTCGACGAGCGTACCTCAAAATACGACGTTTCGAACCCTTGATTATCGGCAGTAGGCGCTTGACTTCAATCTTCAGTGTTTTTACTTTTGCAGCATTTGTACTTTTTTTTTATTCACGCTTGTCTTCTCTTTCCTCTATTAGAATTACTGAAGCCTTTGTGTTCTTCAATTACAGTACCTGATGCTTCAGGACTTTATAGAAAATGGTATCTTATTTTCTGGTCAAGCTTGGAATTTGAATATCTTAATACTTCATTCAAAATTACTTCTACAGCCTTCATAATGTTTTGTATTCTGAATAGACGCTTGATTAGTTTCACTGGACGTCTCTTAAATTTGCTAAGGTGCGTGCTTATCCGCTGGGCACATTCACAAGGCTGTCAAACTAGTAGAATTCTGAACAGTTACCGTGTTATGCTTCTTTGATCCTCTTAATGGCCGAATTAGGATTTGATGTCTCGATGAAACTTGTAGATATGGATATTAGCTTTAAAGAGGCAGCAGATTCATCCAATTCGGACACCTATAGCTCAATATACGGGCATCAGACTCTACAAACGTATGACTGTCAAGAACAATATCACTTCAAAAAATTACGGATGCAATTTGACAAAGATAGAGATCGATTTCACACTTGGCATCTTCATGAGAGTTGCAGTTATTTCTATGCTTTCCAACGATACCAAGATCGATGCTTTTGAACACCTAAAGCTCCAGAAATTGTCAGCAGACGCTTGCATGTTCTGATTGTCATGAACAGTATCACATCTCAAGCTTGAAGATGGAATTTCACTCAGATCTGGATTGGTTCAGATCTCGACTTCTCCAAGAAACATGTAGGTATTTTTCTTATCTTTCTATCAAAACCAAGATCACTTCATTTCGACGAGCGTACCTCAAAATACAACGTTTCGGACCCTTGATTATCGGCAGTAGCAGCTTGACTTCAATCTTCGGTGTTTTTGCTTTTGCAGCATTTGCACTTTTGTTTTTATTCACGCTTGTCTTCTCTTTCTTCTATTAGAATTACTGAAGCTTTTGTGTTCTACAATTACAGTACTTGATGCTTCAGGACTGTATAGAAAATGTTACCTTATTTTCTGGTCAAGCTTGGACTTTGAATATCTTAATACTTCATTCAAAATTACTTCTCCAGCCTTCTTAATGTTTTGTATTCTGAATAGACGCTTGATTAGTTTCACTGGACGCCTCTTAAATTTGCTAAGGTGCGTGCTTATCCGCTGGGTACATTCACAAGGCTGTCAAACTAGTAGAATTCTGAACAGTTAGCGTGTTATGCTTCTTTGATCCTCTGAATGGCCGAATTAGGATTCGATTTCTTAATGAAACTTGTAGATATGGATATTCGCTTTAAAGAGGCACCAGATTCATCCAATTCGGACACCTATAGCTCAATTTATGGCCATCAGACGCTACAAAGGTATGAATGTCAAGAACAATATCACATCAAAAACATACGGAAGCAGTTTGACAAAGATAGAGATCGATTTAACTCTTGTCCTTAATGGCCGAATTAGGATTCGATGTCTCAATGAAACTTGAAGATATGGATATTAGCTTTAAAGAGGCACCAGATTCATCCAATTCGGACACCTATAAGTCAATATATGGCCATCAGACGCTACAAAGGTATGATTGTCAAGAACAATGTCACGTCAAAAACTTACGGATGCAGTTTGACAAAGATAGAGATCGATTTCACTCTTGGCGTCTTCATGAGAGTTGTAGTTATTTCTATGCTTTCCAATAATACCAAGATCGATGCTTTTGAACACCTAAAGCTCCAGAAATTGTCAGCAGACGCTTGCATGTTCTGATTGTCATGAACAACATCACATCTCAAGCTTGAAGATGGAATTTCACACAGATCGGAATTGGTTTAGATCTCGACTTCTCCAAGAATCATGTAGGTATTTTTCTAATCTTTCGAACAAAACCACGATCACTTCATTTCGACGAGCGTGCCTCAAAATACGACGTTTCGGACCCTTGATTATCCATAGTAGGCGCTTGACTTCAGTCTTCCGTGTTTTTGCTTTTGCAGCATTTGTACTTTTGCTTTTATTCACGCTTGTCTTCTCTTTCTTCTATTAGAATTACTGAAGCTTTTGTGTTCTTCAATTACAGTACTTGATGCTTCAGGACTTTATAGAAAATGGTACCTTATTTTCTTGTCAATCTTGGACTTTGAATATCTTAATACTTCATTCAAAATTACTTCTCCAGCCTTCATAATTTTTTTTATTCTGAATAGACGCTTGATTAGTTTCACTGGACGCCTCTTAAATTAGCTAATGTGCGTGCTTATCCGCTGGGCACATTCACAAGGCTGTCAAACTAGTAGAATTCTGAACTGTTTGCGTGTTATGCATCTTTGACCCTATTAATGGACGAATTAGGATTCGATGTCTTAATGAAAATTGTAGACATTGATATTAGCTTTAAAGATGCACCGGATTCATCGAATTCGAACACCTACAGCTCAATATATGGCCATCAGACGCTACAAAGGTATGACTGTCAAAAATAATATCACTTCAAAAAATTACGGACGCAATTTGACAAAGTAAGAGATCGATTTCACTCTTGGCGTCTTCATGAGAGTTGCAGTTATTTCTATGCTTTCCAACGATACCAAGATCGATGCTTTTGAACACCTAAAGCTCCAGAAATTGTCAGCAGACGCTTGCATGTTCTGATTGTCATGAACAGTATCACATCCCAAGCTTGAAGATGGAATTACACTCAGATCGGGATTGGTTCAGATCTCGACACTTCCAAGAAACATGTATGTATTTTTCTTATCTTTCTATAAAAACCAAGATGACTTCATTTCGACGAGCGTACCTCAAAATACGACGTTTTGGACCCTTGATTATCGGCAGTAGGAGCTTGACTTCAATCTTCGGTGTTTTTGCTTTTGCAGCATTTGTACTTTTGTTTTTATTCACGCTTGTCTTCTCTTTCTTCTATTAGAATTACTGAAGCTTTTGTGTTCTTCAATTACAGCACTTGATGCTTCAGGACTTTATAGAAAATGGTACCTTATTTTCTTGTCAATCTTGGACTTTGAATATCTTAATACTTCATTCAAAATTACTTCTCCAGCCTTCATAATTTTTTTTATTCTGAATAGACGCTTGATTAGTTTCACTGGACGCCTCTTAAATTAGCTAATGTGCGTGCTTATCCGCTGGGCACATTCACAAGGCTGTCAAACTAGTAGAATTCTGAACTGTTTGCGTGTTATGCATCTTTGACCCTATTAATGGACGAATTAGGATTCGATGTCTTAATGAAAATTGTAGACATTGATATTAGCTTTAAAGATGCACCGGATTCATCGAATTCGAACACCTACAGCTCAATATATGGCCATCAGACGCTACAAAGGTATGACTGTCAAAAATAATATCACTTCAAAAAATTACGGACGCAATTTGACAAAGTAAGAGATCGATTTCACTCTTGGCGTCTTCATGAGAGTTGCAGTTATTTCTATGCTTTCCAACGATACCAAGATCGATGCTTTTGAACACCTAAAGCTCCAGAAATTGTCAGCAGACGCTTGCATGTTCTGATTGTCATGAACAGTATCACATCCCAAGCTTGAAGATGGAATTACACTCAGATCGGGATTGGTTCAGATCTCGACACTTCCAAGAAACATGTATGTATTTTTCTTATCTTTCTATAAAAACCAAGATGACTTCATTTCGACGAGCGTACCTCAAAATACGACGTTTTGGACCCTTGATTATCGGCAGTAGGAGCTTGACTTCAATCTTCGGTGTTTTTGCTTTTGCAGCATTTGTACTTTTGTTTTTATTCACGCTTGTCTTCTCTTTCTTCTATTAGAATTACTGAAGCTTTTGTGTTCTTCAATTACAGCACTTGATGCTTCAGGACTTTATAGAAAATGGTACCTTATTTTCTGGTCAATCTTGGACTTTGAATATCTTATTACTTCATTCAAAATTACTTCTCCAGCCTTCATAATTTTTTGTATTCTGAATAGACGCTTGATTAGTTTCATTGGACGCCTCTTAAATTTGCTAAGGTGTGTGCTTATCCGCTGGGCACATTCACAAGTCTGTCAAACTAGTAGAATTCTGAACAGTTAGCGTGTTATGCATCTTTGATCCTATTAATGGACGAATTAGGATTCGATGTCGTAATGAAAATTGTAGACATTGATATTAGCTTTAAAGATGCACCGGATTCATCGAATTCGAACACCTATAGCTCAATATATGGCCATCAGACGCTACAAAGGTATGACTGTCAAAAATAATATGAGTTCAAAAAATTACGGACACAATTTGACAAAGACAGAGATCGATTTCACTCTTGGCGTCTTCATGAGAGTTGTAGTTATTTCTATGCTTTCCAACGATACCAAGATCGATGCTTTTGAACACCTAAAGCTCCAGAAATTGTCAGCAGACGCTTGCATGTTCTGATTGTCATGAACAGTATCACATCCCAAGCTTGAAGAAGGAATTTCACTCAGATCGGGATTGGTTCAGATCTCGACTTCTCCAAGAAACATGTATGTATTTTTCTTATCTTTCTATAAAAACCAAGATGACTTCATTTCGACGAGCGTACCTCAAAATACGACGTTTCGGACCCTTGATTATCGGTAGTAGGAGCTTGACTTCAATCTTCGGTGTTTTTGCTTTTGCAGCATTTGTACTTTTGTTTTTATTCACGCTTGGCTTCTCTTTGTTCTATTAGAATTACTGAAGCTTTTGTGCTCTTAAATTACAGTACTTGATGCTTCAGGACTTTATAGAAAATGGTACCTTATTTTCTGGTCAAGCTTGGACTTTGAATATCTTAATACTTCATTCAAAATTACTTCTCCAGCCTTCATAATTTTTTGTATTCTAAATAGACGCTTGATTAGTTTCACTGGACACCTCTTAAATTAGCTAAGGTTCATGCTTATCCGCTGGGCACATTCACAAGGCTGTCAAACTGGTAGAATTCTGAACAGTTAGCGTGTTATGCTTCTTTGATCCTATTAATGGCCGAATTAGGATTCGATGTCCGAATGAAACTTGTAGATAAGGATATTAGCTTTAAAGAGGCACCAGATTCATCCAATTCGGACACATATAGCTCAACATTTGGCCATCACACGCTACAAAGATATGACGGTCAAGAACAATATCACGTCAAAAACTTACGGATGCAGTTTGACAAAGATAGAGATTGATTTCACTCTTGGCGTCTTCATGAGAGTTGTAGTTATTTCTATGCTTTCCAACGATACCAAGATCGATGCTTTTGAACACCTAAAGCTCCAGAAATTGTCAACAAACGCTTGCATGTTCTGATTGTCATGAACAATATCACATCCCAAGCTTGAAGATGGAATTTCACTCAGATTGGGATTGGTTCAGATCTCGACTTCTCCAAGAAACATGTATGTATTTTTCTTATCTTTCTATAAAAACCAAGATGACTTCATTTCGACGAGCGTACCTCAAAATACGACGTTTCGGACCCTTGATTATCGGCAGTAGGCGCTTGACTTCAATCTTTAGTGTTTTTGCTTTTGCAGCATTTGTACTTTTGTTTTTATTCACGCTTGTCTTCTCTTTCTTCTATTAGAATTACTGAAGCTTTTGTGCTCTTAAATTACAGTACTTGATGCTTCAGGACTTTATAGAAAATGGTACCTTATTTTCTGGCCAAGCTTGGACTTTGAATATCTTAATACTTCATTCAAAATTACTTCTCCAGCCTTCATAATTTTTTGTATTCTGAATAGACGCTTGATTAGTTTCACTGGACGCCTCTTAAATTAGCTAAGGTGCGTGCTTATCCGCTGGGCACATTCACAAGGCTGTCAAACTAATAGAATTCTGAACAGTTAGCGTGTTATGCTTCTTTGATCCTATTAATGGACGAATTAAGATTCGATGTCTTAATGAAAATTGTAGACATGGATATTATCTTTAAAGATGCACTGGATTCATCGAATTTGAACACCTATAGCTCAATATATGGCCATCAGACGCTACAAAGGTATGAATGTCAAAAATAATATCACTTCAAAAAATTACGGATGCAATTTGACAAAGATAGAGATCGATTTCACTCTTGGCGTCTTCATGAGAGTTGTAGTTATTTCTATGCTTTCCAACGATACCAAGATCGATGCTTTTGAACACCTGAAGCTCCAGAAATTGTCAGCAGACGCTTGGATGTTCGGATTGTCATGAACAGCATCACATCTCAAGCTTGAAAATGGAATTTCACACAGATCGGGATTGGTTCAGATCTCGACTTTTCCAAGAATCGTGTAGGTATTTTTCTTATCTTTCTAACAAAACCAAGATCACTTCATTTCGACGAGCGTACCTCAAAATACGACGTTTCGGACCCTTGATTATCGGCAGTAGGAGCTTGACTTCAATCTTCGGTGTTTTTGCTTTTGCAGCATTTGTACTTTTGTTTTCATTCACGCTTGTCTTCTCTTTCCTCCATTAGAATTACTGATGCTTTTGTGTTCTTCAATTATAGTACCTGATGCTTCAGGACTTTATAGATAAGGGTACCTTATTTTCTGGTCAAGCTTGGACTTTGAATATCTTAATACTTCATTCAAAATTACTTCTCCAGCCTTAATAATGTTTTGTATTCTGAATAGATGCTTGATTAGTTTCACTGGACGCCTCTTAAATTTGCTAAGGTGCATCCTTATCCGCTGGGCACATTCACAAGGCTGTCAAACTTGGAGAATTCTGAACAGTTAGCGTGTTATGCTTTTTTGATCCTCTTAATGGCCGAATTAGGATTCGATGTCTGAATGAAACTTGTAGATATCAATATTAGCTTTAAAGAGGCACCAGATTCATCCAATTCGGACACCTATAGCTCAATATATGGCCATCAGACGCTACAAAGGTATGACTGTCAAGAACAATATCACGTCAAAAACTTACAGAAGCAGTTTGACAATGACAGAGATCGATTTCACTCTAGGCGTCATCATGAGAGTTGTAGTTATTTCTATGCTTTCCAACGATACGAAGATCGATGCTTTTGAACACCTAAAGCTCCAGAAATTGTCAGCAGACGCTTGCATGTTCTGATTGTCATGAACAACATCACATCACAAGCGTGAAGATGGAATTGCACACAGATCGGGATTGGTTCAGATCTCGACTTCTTCAAGAATCATATAGGTATTTTTCTTATCTTTCTAACAAAACCAAGATCACTTCGTTTCGACGAGCGTACCTCAAAATACGACGTTTCGGACCCTTGATTATCGGCAGTAGGCGCTTGACTTCGATCTTCAGTGTTTTTGCTTTTGAAGCATTTGTACTTTTCTTTTTATTCACGCTTGTCTTCTCTTTCTTCTATTAGAATTACTGAAGCTTTTGTGTTCTTCAATTACAATACCCGATGCTTCAGGTCTTTATAGAAAATGGTTCCTTATTTTCTGGTCAAGCTTGGACTTTGAATATCTTAATACTTCATTCAAAATTATTTCTCCAGCCATCATAATGTTTTGTATTCTGAATAGACGCTTGATTAGTTTCACTGGACGCCTCTTAAATTAGCTAAGGTGCATGCTTATCCGCTGGGCACATTCACAAGGCTGTCAAACTAGTAGAATTCTGAACAGTTAGCGTGTTATGCTTCTTTGATCCTCTTAATGGCCGAATTAGGATTCGATGTCTGAATGAAACTTGTAGATACGGATATTAGCTTTAAAGCAGCACCAGATTCATCCAATTCCGATACCTATAGCTCAATATATGGCCATCAGACGCTACAAAGGTATGACTGTCAAGAACAATATCACGTAAAAAAATTACGGATGCAGTTTGACAAAGATAGAGATCGATTATACTCTTGGCGTCTTCATGAGAGTTGTAGTTATTTCTATGCTTTCCAACGATACCAAGATCGATGCTTTTGAACACCTAAAGCTCCAGAAATTGTCAGTAGACGCTTGCATGTTCTGATTGTCATGAACAACATCACATCTCAAGCTTGAAGATGGAATTTCACACAGATCGGGATTGGTTCAGACCTCGACTTCTCCAAGAATCATGTAGGTATTTTTCTTATCTTTCTAACAAAACCAAGATCAGTTCATTTCGACGAGCGTACCTCAAAATACGACGTTTCGGACCCTTCATTATCGGCAGTAGGCGCTTGACTTCAATCTTCAGTGTTTTTCCTTTTGCAGCATTTGTACTTTTGTTTTTATTCACGCTTGTCTTCTCTTTCCTCTATTAGAATTACTGAAGCTTTTGTGTTCTTCAATTACAGTACTTGATGCTTCAGAACTTTATAGAAAATGATACCTTATTTTCTGGTCAATCTTGGACTTTGAATATCTTAATACTTCATTCAAAATTACTTCTCCAGCCTTCATAATGTTTTTTATTCTGAATAGACGCTTGATCACTTTCACTGGACGCCTCATAAATTTGCGAAGGTGCGTGCTTATCCACTGGGCACATTCACAAGGCTGTCAAACTAGTAGAATTCTGAACAGTTTGCGTGTTATGCTTCTTTGATCCTCTTAATGGCCGAGTTAGGATTCGATGTCTGTATGAAACATGTAGATATGGATATTAGCTTTAAAGAGGCACCAGATTCATTCAATTCGGACACATATAGCTCAATATATGGCCATCAGACGCTACAATGGTATGACTGTCAAGAACAATATCACGTCTAAAACTTACGGATGCAGTTTGACAAAGATAGAGATCGATTTCACTCTTGGCGTCTTCATGAGAGTTGTAGTTATTTCTATGCTTTCCAATGATACCAAGATCGATGTTTTTGAACCCCTAAAGCTCCAGAAATTGTCAGCAGACGCTTGCATGCTCTGATTGTCATGAACAGTATCACATCTCAAGCTTGAAGATGGAATTTCACTCAGATCGGGATTGGTTCAGATCTCGACTTCTCCAAGAATCATGTAGGTACTTTTCTTATCTTTCTAACAAAACCAAGATCACTTCATTTCGACGAGCGCACCTCAAAATACGACGTTTCGGACCCTTGATTATCGGCAGTAGGCGCTTGACTTCAATCTTCAATGTTTTTGCTTTTGAAGAATTAGTACTTTTGTTTTTATTCACGCTTGTCTTCTCTTTCCTCCATTAGAATTACTGAAGCTTTTGTGTTCTTCAATTACAGTACTTGATGCTTCAGGACTTTATAGAAAATGGTACCTTATTTTCTGGTCAATCTTGGACTTTGAATATCTTAATACTTCATTCAAAATTACTTCTCCAGCCTTCATAATGATTTGTATTCTGAATAGACGCTTGATTAGTTTCGCTGGACGCCTCTTAAATTAGCTAAGGTGCGTGCTTATCCGCTGGGCACATTCATAAGGCTGTCAAACTCGTAGAATTCTGAGCAGTTAGCGTGTTATGCTTCTTTGATCCTCTTAATGGCCTAATTAGGATTCGATGTCTCAATGAAACTTGTAGATATGGATATTGGCTTTAAAGAGGCACCAGATTCATCCAATTCGGACAAATATAGCCCAATATATGGCCATCAGACGCTACAAATGTATTACTGTCAAGAACAATATCACGTCAAAAACTTACGGATGCAGTTAGACAAAGATAGAGATCGATTTCACTCTTGGCGTCTTCATGAGAGTTGTAGTTATTTCTATGCTTTCCAACGATACCAAGATCGATGCTTTTGAATACCTAAAGCTCCAGAAATTGTCAGCAGACGCTTGCATGTTCGGATTGTCATGAACAGCATCACATCTCAAGCTTGAAGATGGAATTTCACACAGATCGGGATTGGTTCCGATCTCGACTTCTCCAAGAATCGTGTAGGTATTTTTCTTATCTTTCTAACAAAACCAAGATCACTTCATTTCGACGAGCGTACCTCAAAATACGATGTTTCGGACCCTTGATTATCGGCAGTAGGCGCTTGACTTCAATCTTCAGTGTTTTTGCTTTTGCAGCATTTGTACTTTTGTTTTTATTCACGCTTGTCTTCTCTTTCCTCTATTAGAATTACTGAAGCTTTTGTGTTCTTCAGTTACGGTACTTGATGCTTCAGGACTTTATAGAAAATGGTACCTTATTTTCTGGTCAATCTTGGACTTTGAATATCTTAATACTTCATTCAAAATTACTTCTCCAGCCTTCATAATGTTTTGTATTCTGAATAGACGCTTGATTAGTTTCACTGGACGCCTCTTAAATTAGCTAAGGTGCGTGCTTATCCGCTGGGCACATTCATAAGGCTGTCAAACTAGTAGAATTCTGAGCAGTTAGCGTGTTATGCTTCTTTGATCCTCTTAATGGCCGAATTAGGATTCGATGTCTCAATGAAACTTGTAGATATGGATATTGGCTTTAAAGAGGCACCAGATTCATCCAATTCGGACAGATATAGCCCAATATATGGCCATCAGACGCTACAAATGTATGACTGTCAAGAACAATATCACGTCAAAAACTTACGGATGCAGTTTGACAAAGATAGAGATCGATTTCACTCTTGGCGTCTTCATGAGAGTTGTAGTTATTTCTATGCTTTCCAACGATACCAAGATCGACGCTTTTGAACACCTAAAGCTCCAGAAATTGTCAGCAGACGCTTGCATGTTCGGATTGTCATGAACAGCATCACATCTCAAGCTTGAAGATGGAATTTCACACAGATCGGGATTGGTTCAGATCTCGACTTCTGCAAGAATCGTGTAGGTATTTTTCTTATCTTTCTAACAATACCAAGATCACTTCATTTCGACGAGCGTACCTCAAAATACGACGTTTCGGACCCTTGATTATCGGCAGTAGGCGCTTGACTTCAATCTTCAGTGTTTTTGCTTTTGCAGCATTTGTACTTTTGTTTTTATTCACGCTTGTCTTCTCTTTCCTCTATTAGAATTACTGAAGCTTTTGTGTTCTTCAATTACAGTACTTGATGCTTCAGGACTTTATAGAATATGGTACCTTATTTTCTGGTCAATCTTGGACTTTGAATATCTTAATACTTCATTCAAAATTACTTCTCCAGCCTTCATAATGTTTTGTATGACGCCTCTTAAATTTGCTAAGGTGCGTGCTTATCCGCTGGGCACATTCACTGTAACGCCCCGATTTTCACGTTTTCTAATTCTTTAGTATTTTAATGTCTTTATTTTATTCGAGGTCTTAGGAATGGAAATAAAATATTCCGAGACCATAGTCATGCTCGACGATATCGTAGGAAGCTACGATTAAGTTTTGAGTCAAAAACTCAAACGGAGTCCGATCTGCGTTTTTACACTGACAGTATGATTTTACTGCTCAGAAAGACCTCAGATGACCCGTGAACGAGACTGTAAGTCTTAGAATTTGATTCTCTACGTTTTGGTTAAATTTCGTAAAAATTTCAGAAAAATAACTTCCTGACCTTCGTTCGGGCGGAATTCTCAATCGGGTGACGAACGGAGCCACATATGGACTTACCGAGACTTGCCAACAGATAATCTTGATATCACAACATCCCAGGACACTTGGGAGAGTAATGCCAGAGTCGTCATGACGATCGGAAAATCTAGACGCAAAATGACCAAAATGCCCCTAACCTTAGTCTTTTGCACTTTTACCATTTTACCCCTTTGGCAAATGACTATTTTGCCCTTAAGTGACTTGTTTTAAACTGAACTCAGCCCATCCAGCCCCTCATTCACGAAATTTCTGGCCAAAGAAGAACACCATTGTTGTTCTTGAAGAGAAACTCCATTTTCTTCTTGAAAAGCTTGATCACTTGTTGGATTCACTTGATTCCTTGAGCAATCTTCCTTCATTTCAAGGTAAGATCACTTCTATGATCTCTTAGCTTCTTAATATCACTTTATTTCAAGATCAAGATCCATTTTCATGAAAATTATTTCTTAGATCTAAAACTTTGAAAATCCATAGGAAATTGTAGAAAAATCAATTTGATGTGAGACCAAGTTCTTTGAACTCACCTCATCATTCTCTACCTAAACCCAAGAGCTTATGATTTCAACTCTCATCATAGCTCAAAAAGCACATTAGGGCCGAACCCTTCTTGATGATGATGAATAGTGTTTTCATCAAGTTTTGATTTTTAACACTTGATTTCATTCTTAGCTTTCCTAATGCCTTTGAATCCATGAAATGGAAAACCAAGATCAATTCCTAGCTTTATTCTCTTTAGGGTGGCCGAAACCCTCTTTGTGAGAATTGTTGAGTTTGGTTTGATTGTTGTTTAATGATTGATTTTTGGTTGTTTGTAGTTGGTGACAACTATCAGGAGGTTCACAAACCGATCAACCGACTTTGATCCGGGAATCGCTCTTCAACAGGTATGGGGAGAAGAACCTCATCACACCAAGATGGTGGTGGTGAAGATGGTTGTTTACTTTATGTGTGGGTGAAACCCTTTAGTTTGGGTTCACTTTTAGTTGTTATGTTTTGTTAATTCTCTTGGAGAACAAGGTTGTCATGATGAGTTTATGCTTGAGTATGTTGTAGTGTGCTTTAGTATATGTTGATGATGAGATGATTGAATGAAAAACCATTTTCATGTATGTTGGAAAACCTACTTTGATCATTAGATCAAGTATGGACTTTTTATTGTTGATTATGAGACCATAATGTGTGATGGACTTGGATGTTTGATTATGATGTAGTAATGTGTATTATGGTTATCATGATTGTGTAAGTGTTGTGAGCCATACTTTGATTGGTTGATGAAGTAAAACCTCACATTGATTCCTAGTGGCTATTAGCCATGACCTTGAGGAAGGGAAGGATATGAATAGTTCTTGGACAAGTCAAGTTTTGATGTAAAGAAAGTGTTTTCAATAACTTGTGTTTTCAAAGGAAAACCCTAAGTGACTTTAAATGGAATTAAATCTCAAAGAGCTTTCACCAAGTGAAATATGTTTAATACCTTATCCTTAATTCATCTAGCTAATCAAGTAACTCAAAATGAGAAAAGAAGTGGTTTCATGAAGAGAATCAAAATGTTCCCTAAGGTTGATGTCTTGTTTTAAGGCAACATTCGCTAAGCGAAATTACTTTCGCTACGCGAAAAACAGGGAAAGTCTAAGTTGGCATCATTGCCTCATTTTCGCTAAGCGAATTCATATTCGCTAAGCTAACTCAGCAAATTTCGCTACGCGAATTACATCTCGCTGAGCAATCCAGAGAAGTCTCCAATAGAGGTGTAACCGTCTGAACTTTCGCTAAGCGAAATCATTCTCGCTAAGCGAATAAAGTGAAGTTTCGCTACGCGAATTCTGTCTCACCGAGCGATCCAGAGGTGTTTCTAAAGAGATGTAACCGTCTGAACTTGCGCTAAGCGAATTCATATTCGCTAAGCGAATCCAATACATTTTGCTACGCGATTTGTGTCTCGCCGAGCGAACCAGAGGAGTTCCAAAAGAGCATGTTGTTTCAATTTCCTAAAGCGAATGTAAATCCGCTAAGCGAATTTCATGTTTCAGAAAATGCTAGAAATCAAGTAAGTAGTTCAAATGTTGTTTCAAATCAAATTGAGTTTCAATTGTAAAAGTTGTTTGGTTTACAAAAGGAGTTTTTTCTAACTCAATCGTAAAGTTTTACGCGTGAAAAACCTAAGTTAAGTAATTAACTTAGAGTTGAAGACAAGGGTTAATTAAGTATGGCATGTGGTGGAACAAGACCATGTGCTATACCATTGATGACTTAGTACATCAATGACTTCATAAGACTTAAGTGAAATCAACACTTGTTTCCTTAATTGAAAGACAAGGGATTAATATCTTAGAAAGGCTTAAAATTACTGAAGCTTTTCTGTTATTCAATTAAAGTACTTGATGCTTCAGGACTTTTAGAAAATGGTACCTTATTTTCTGGTCAAGCTTGGACTTTGAATATCTTAATACTTCATTCAAAATTACTTCTCCTGCCTTCAAAATGTTTTGTATTCCGAATAGACGCTTGATCAGTTTCACTGGACGCCTCTTAAATTTGCTAACGTGCGTGCTTATCCGCTGGGCACATTCACAAGGCTGTCAAACTAGTAGAATTCTGAACAGTTAGCGTGTTATGCTTCTTTGATCCTCTTAATGGCCGAATTAGGATTTGTTGTCTCAATGAAACTTGTAGATATGGATATTAGCTTTAAAGAGGCACAAGATTCATCCAATTCGGACACATATAGCTCAATATATGGCCATCAGACGCAACAAAGGTATGACTGTCAAGAACAATATCGCGTCAAAAACATACGGATGCAGTTTGACAAAGATAGAGATCGATTTCACTCTTGGGGTCTTCATGAGAGATGTAGTTATTTCTATGCTTTCCAACGACACCAAGATCGATGCTTTTGAACACCTAAAGCTCCAGAAATTGTCAGCAGACGCTTGCATGTTCTGATTGTCATGAACAACATCACATCTCAAGCTTGAAGATGGTATTTCACTCAGATCGGGATTGGTTCAGATCTCGACTTCTCCAAGAAACATGTTGGTTTTCTTCTTATCTTTCTATAAAAACCAAGATCACTTCATTTCGACGAGCGTACCTCAAAATACAACATTTCGGACCCTTGATTATCGGCAGTAGGCGCTTGACTTCAATCTTTAGTGTTTTTGCTGTTGCAGCATTTGTACTTTTGTTTTTATTCACGCTTGTCTTCTCTTTCTTCTATTAGAATTACTGAAGCTTTTGTGTTCTTCAATTAAAGTACTTGATGCTTCAGGACTTTATAGAAAATGGTACCTTATTTTCTGGTCAAGCTTGGACTTTGAATATCTTAATACTTCATTCAAAATTACTTCTCCAGCCTTCAAAATGTTTTGTATTCTGAATAGACGCTTGATCAGTTTCACTGGATGCCTCTTAAATTTGCTAAGGTGCGTGCTGATCCACTGGGCACATTCACAAGGCTGTCAAACTAGTAGAATTCTGAACAGTTAGCGTGTTATGCTTCTTTGATTATCATAATGGCCGAATTAGGATTCGATGTCTTAATGAAACTTGTAGATATGGATATTAGCTTTAAATAGGCACCAGATTCATCCAATTTGGACACATATAGCTCAATATATGGCCATTAGACGCTACAGAGATATGACTGTCAAGAACAATATCACGTCAAAAACTTACGGATGCAATTTGACAAAGATAGAGATCGATTTCACTTTTGGCGTCTTCATGAGAGTTGTAGTTATTTCTATGCTTTCCAATGATACCAAGATCGATGCTTTTGAACACCTAAATCTCCAGAAATTGTCAGCAGACGCTTGCATGTTCTGATTGTCATGAACAACATCACATCTCAAGCTTGAAGATGGAATTTCACACAAATCGGGATTGGATCAGATGTCGACTTCAACAAGAATCATGTAGGTATTTTTCTTATTTTTCTAACAAAACCAAGATCACTTCATTTCGACGAGCGTACCTCAAAATACGACGTTTCGGACCCTTGATTATCAGTAGTAGGCGCTTGACTTCAATCTTCAGTGTTTTTGCTTTTGAAGCATTTGTACTTTTGTTTTTATTCACGCTTGTCTTCTCTTTCCTCTATTAGAATTACTGAAGCTTTTGTGTTCTTCAATTACAGTACCTGATGCTTCAAGACTTTATAGAAAATCATAACTTATTTTCTGGTCAAGCTTGGACTTTGAATATCTTAATACTTCATTCAAAATTACTTCTCCAGCCTTCATAATGTTTTGCATTCTGAAAAGACGCTTGATTAGTTTCACTGGGCCTCTTAAATTTGCTAAGGTGCGTGCTTATCCGCTGGGCACATTCACAAGGCTGTCAAACTAGTAGAATTCTGAACAGTTAGCGTGTTATGCTTCTTTGATCATATAAATGGCCGAATTAGGATTCGATGTCTGAATGAAACTTGTAGATATGGATATGAGCTTTAAATAGGCACCAGATTCATCCAATTCGGACACTTATAGCTCAATATATGGCCATCAGATGCTACAAAGATATGATTGTCAAGAACAATATCACGTCAAAAACTTACGGATGCAATTTGACAAAGATAGAGATCGATTTTACTCTTGGCGTCTTCATGAGAGTTGTAGTTATTTCTATGCTTTCCAACGACACCAAGATCGATGCTTTTGAACACCTAAAGCTCCAGAAATTGTCAGCAGACGCTTGCATGTTCTGATTGTCATGAACAACATGACATCTCCAGTTTGAAGATGGAATTTGACACATATCGGGATTGGTTCAGATCTCGACTTCTCCAAGAAACATGTAGGTATTTTTCTTATCTTTCTATCAAGTCCAAGATCACTTCATTTCGACGAGCGTACCCCAAAATACGACGTTTCGGACCATTGATTATCGGCAGTAGGCGCTTGACTTCAATCTTCAATGTTTTTGCTATTGAAGCATTTGTACTTTTGTTTTTATTCACGCTTGTCTTCTCTTTCCTCTATTAGAATTACTGAAGCTTTTCTGTTCTTCAATTAAAGTACTTGATGCTTCATGACTTTATAGAAAATGGTACCTTATTTTCTGGTCAAGCTTGGACTTTGAATATCTTAATACTTCATTCAAAATTACTTCTCCTGCCTTCAAAATGTTTTGTATTCTGAATAGACGCTTGATCAGTTTCACTGGACGCCTCTTAAATTTGCTAAGGTGCGTACTTATCCGCTGGGCACATTCACAAGGCTGTCAAACTAGTAGAATTCTGAACAGTTAGCGTGTTATGCTTCTTTGATCCTCTTAATGGCTGAATTAGGATTCGATGTCTCAATGAAACTTGTAGATATGGATATTAGCTTTAAAGAGGCACAAGATTCATCCAATTCGGACACATATAGCTCAATATATGGCCATCAGACGCAACAAAGGTATGACTGTCAAGAACAATATCGCGTCAAAAACTTACGGATGCAGTTTGACAAAGATAGAGATCGATTTCACTCTTGGGGTCTTCATGAGAGATGTAGTTATTTCTATGCTTTCCAACGACACCAAGATCGATGCTTTTGAACACCTAAAGCTCCAGAAATTGTCAGCAGACGCTTGCATGTTCTGATTGTCATGAACAACATCACATCTCAAGCTTGAAGATGGTATTTCACTCAGATCGGGATTGGTTCAGATCTCGACTTCTCCAAGAAACATGTTGGTTTTTTTCTTATATTTCTATAAAAACCAAGATCACTTCATTTCGACGAGCGTACCTCAAAATACAACGTTTCGGACCCTTGATTATCGGCAGTAGGTGCTTGACTTCAATCTTTAGTGTTTTTGCTGTTGCAGCATTTGTACTTTTGTTTTTATTCACGCTTGTCTTCTCTTTCTTCTATTAGAGTTACTAAAGCTTTTGTGTTCTTCAATTAAAGTACTTGATGCTTCAGGACTTTATAGAAAATGGTACCTTATTTTCTGGTCAAGCTTGGACTTTGAATATCTTAATACTTCATTCAAAATTACTTCTCCAGCCTTCAAAATGTTTTGTATTCTGAATAGACGCTTGATCAGTTTCACTGGATGCCTCTTAAATTTGCTAAGGTGCGTGCTGATCCACTGGGCACATTCACAAGGCTGTCAAACTAGTAGAATTCTGAACAGTTAGCGTGTTATGCTTCTTTGATTATCATAATGGCCGAATTAGGATTCGATGTCTTAATGAAACTTGTAGATATGGATATTAGCTTTAAAGAGGCACTAGATTCATCCAATTCGGACGCCTATAGCTCAATATATGGCCATCAGACGCTACAAAGGTATGACTGTCAAAAATAATATCACTTCAAAAAATTACGGATGCAATTTGACAAAGATAGAGATCGATTTCACTCTTGGCGTCTTCATGAGAGTTGTAGTTATTTCTATGCTTTCCAACGATACCAAGATCGATGCTTTTGAACACCTAAAGCTCCAGAAATTGTCAGCAGACGCTTGCATGTTCTGATTGTCATGAACAGTATCACATCTCAAGCTTGAAGATAGAATTTCACTCAGATCGGGATTGGTTCAGATCTCTACTTCTCCAAGAATCATGTAGGTATTTTTCTTATCATTCTATCAAAACCAAGATCACTTCCTTGCAACCAGCGTACCTCAAAATACGACGTTTTGGACCCTTGATTATCAGCAGTAGGCGCTTGACTTCAATCTTCAATGCTTTTTCTTTTGCAGCATTTGTACTTTTGTTTTTATTCACGCTTGTCTTCTCTTTCCTCTATTAGAATTGCTGAAGCTTTTGTGTTCTTCAATTACAGTACCTGATGCTTCAGGACTTTATAGAAAATGGTACCGTATTTTCTGGTCAAGCTTGGACTTTGAATATCTTAATACTTCATTCAAAATTACTTCTCCAGCTTTCATAATGTTTTGTATTCTGAATAGACGGTTGATTCGTTTCACTAGGCCTCTTAAATTTGCTAAGGTGCGTGCTTATCCGCTGGGCACATTCACAAGGCTGTCAAACTAGTAGAATTCTGAACAGTTAGCGTGTTATGCTTCTTTGATCATATAAATGGCCGAATTAGGATTCGATGTCTGAATGAAACTTGTAGATATGGATATGAGCTTTAAATAGGCACCAGATTCATCCAATTCGGACACCTATAGCTCAATATATGGCCATCAGACGCTACAAAGATATGATTGTCAAGAACAATATCACGTCAAAAACTTACGGATGCAATTTGACAAAGATAGAGATCGATTTTACTCTTGGCGTCTTCATGAGAGTTGTAGTTATTTCTATGCTTTCCAACGATGCCAAGATCGATGCTTTTGAACACCTAAAGCTCCAGAAATTGTCAGCTGACGCCTGCATGTTCTGATTGTCATGAACAACATCACATCTCAAGCTTGAAGATGGAATTTCACACAGATCGGGATTGGTTCAGATGTCGATTTCAACAAGAATCATATAGGTATTTTTCTTATCTTTCTAACAAAATCAAGATCACTTCATTTCGACGAGCGTACCTCATAATACGACGTTTCGGACCCTTGATTATCGGCAGTAGGCGCTTGACTTTAATCTTCAGTGTTTTTGCTTTTGCAGCATTTGTACTTTTGTTTTTATTCACGCTTGTCTTCTCTTTCCTCTATTAGAATTACTGAAGCTTTTGTGTTCTTCAATTACAGTACCTGAGGCTTCAAGACTTTATAGAAAATAGTACCTTATTTTCTGGTCAAGCTTGGACTTTGAATATCTTAATACTTCATTCAAAATTACTTCTCCAGCCTTCATAATGTTTTGTATTCTGAATAGACGCTTGATTAGTTTCACTGGGCCTCTTAAATTTGCTAAGGTGCGTGCTTATCCGCTGGGCACATTCACAAGGCTGTCAAACTAGTAGAATTCTGAACAGTTAGCGTCTTATGCTTCTTTGATCATATAAATGGCCGAATTAGGATTCGATGCCTCAATGAAACTTGTAGATATGGATATTAGCTTTAAATAGGCTCCAGATTCATCCAATTCGGATACCTATTGCTCAATATATGGCCATCAGACGCTACAAAGGCATGACTGTTAAGAACAATATCACGTCAAAAACTTACGGATGCAGTTTGACAAAGACAGAGATCGATTTCACTCTTGGCGTCTTCATGAGAGTTGTTGTTATTTCTATGCTCTCCAACGATACCAAGATCGATGCTTTTGAAACACCTAAAGCTCAGAAATTGTCAGCAGACGCTTGCATGTTCTGATTGTCATGAACAACACACATCTCAATTTGAAGATGGAATTTCAACATATCGGGATTGGTTCAGATCTCGACCTTCTCCATGAATCTATAGGTATTTTTCTTATCTTTCTAACAAAACCAAGATCCACTTCATTTCGACGAGCAACCTCAAAATACGACGTTTCGGACCCTTGATTATCGGCAGTAGGCGCTTGACTTCAATCTTCAATGTTTTTGCTATTGAAGCATTTGTACTTTTGTTTTTATTCACGCTTGTCTTCTCTTTCTCTATTAGAATTACTGAAGCTTTTGTGTTCTTCAATTAAAGTACTTGATGCTTCAGGACTTTATAGAAATGGTACATTATTTTCTGGTCAAGCTTGGACTTTGAATATCTTAATACTTCATTCAAAATTACTTCTC